>BLKR01002548.1:158562-190191 GCA_011170035.1 Teleogryllus occipitalis
TGCGGTGCGGTGCGGTGCGGTGCGGTGCGATGCGGTGCGTGACTGCGCGGGGAGGGGAGGGGCTAGGCATGGCGGGTCCGGGCAAGATGCTTTAGGAAAGCACTAGTTTCAGAGTGGTAGGTTTGATTGATTGTTGCTAGTGATTCTGGGCGCCCCAACTACAATGCACGTTAGTCCCATACGTGTAGTGCGTGTTTTCTTTCTCGGGAGGTGGCGGTGGTCTTCGCACTCTATATGGTGAGATCCGGCGCCGACCTACCGTCGGCTAGCGGGATTTTCCCCAAACAGGACTCTCCCACCACCGGGGCACCGCCCCAGCCGGGACAAGCTCTAAGCTACCATCCAGTCTCCCGACATGTGTGGAAGTATTGTGCATGTTGATGTGTGTGTGTAAGGGGTGAGGATAGGACAAGGAAGAGGAAGCAAAGATCGCGCGCGGTCCGTGACACGTTTGTCAGGGTACTGATGTTGATCGATGATGATACCTAAAAAGCTAGTGTCGAAAATCCTGCCGCGGTGGGGAGTGGGAACCTAGGACCTCCCCGGCAGAGGCAGTGCAGTGACATGAGGTGATGCCCTGAGCCACCGCTCGCGGTCGCAGGGAGGAGCAGGTGGGGTCGAGGAAAGGGTAGGTTGGGACACGAGGTCAGGAGGACGGAGCGGAAAAGAAGTGATGCGAGGTAGAGCGGCTGCGGCTTGGGCGATGCGAGCAGTGGGTGGGCCTCACAGAAGAGGTGGGCGAGGCGGATGGGCGGGATACGCTGCGGACGAGCTGTACAGGGGCTCCGCCACCGCCCCTATCACTTTGCGGTCCATAATATATAGGGTTAATACATTAATTTTGTAAAATTGTATTTAGTAACATGTAAATATTTTAGTGTTGTTTGATGTTTGTTTTGTGTATTTGTAGTAATTGCTTAAAAAACGCTACCACCAGAATTATTCCATGTATTCCTAAGTAGCAAAATAAATATTCTATTCTATTCATTTCGTAAGCTACGGTAAAAGCAGCACTAATGGTAAACACTCCGTTAAGAACATTTGCACAGATCTCTCAAAATTCGTGGCCACAGTCCAAAATTCGATATATGAAAGTCAATTGGCAATTGGTACACCTCTTTCAGAATAGATTCCTTGCCTAAAGAAGAATGACAATTTTTTTCTATTTTCATTAGTATATTTTCGTTCAAGTTATCGCTATTTCAAAATTGCTCAACTTTATAGTACTCGACTGTGTATTGGACACATCAATGTACTACTTTCTGAACGTGTTTGTGTCTGAAGAAGTCCAAAACAGTAGGAGCTCTTCCTATTACATTATTGCCATGCTAGTATTTACAAGATATTTTCAGCTTATATTTCAAATACAAAATAGGGAATACAAATAAATTACCGTCGCTCAAAATCTCACCATTAGAGCATAAGCTTCACTGTTTCGAAGTCTAAAGAAAGTAGCCTGCAATTATTATTTTTCAAATTTTATACTTGAAGTGGCCATTACTTATTTTCTGACCAGTACTGATGACATTACCTTAATTTCGACTGTCTTTTATTAAACTCAAACATATAGTGATAAAATATTTGCCATCAATGATGTGGTATTAATAAAATTGAAGTATATTACATGTAATGAAGAATGCTTTATTAAAATAATCAAAGTATTGACATAGTTTTACTCACTTTGACAATAACACGGTGCCTTTGTGATTTGATATCACACAATGAACAGGAATGTGATTGGTGAGCGGTTTGTTATTTCGACTATTGTTCGCATTGTTCCCATAATCTTCAGAGTTGAATAATATAGCGAACGTTTGATTAAGAAAAACGCTGTATGTTATTCGAAATATGTCTGTGTATTAGTATTTCATTTACAATATTAATAAAACACATGTTATACATGTCGAAATGAACAATAGAATATATGAATACGTTGTTTAAAAACGCGTTTTTTAAAAACGTAACTCAAGGCAGAATATTTGGACAACATGCTATTATATAGGTAATTGCATATACTGCCGTGTTGATAGATCATTTCTCTTGGTGAGATTTGGCGTTTTAAAAGTTATTTATTGACCTCACTGCAAATTAAGTTTTTAATTGAAACGCCGCATCTGCTGGTCTGCTGACATCAAATTTCCGACTCTAGAGCCTCATCTGATCATGAGCTGCATCTGCGTGTAAAAAGCGATAACTGTATGCCATTAACGATGGGCGTGTATATATGAGCACGTTTTTTCTGAATACTACATTTCGATCTGAGCAGACCGAGCATTTAATTTTACATTTAAGAGATATCAATACATATTAAAAATCACGCCCAAGAACGTGCAAAAATGCATTTTTATGTATACATATCAAATTGCAGAATACATTTATAACAAAACATTTTATTCACTTTATCATTCATGCACTCAATTCTTGCTATCAATTCAATAATCCCATCTGTTTTGTGAAGTATGTGAAATATTTTTTAGCAGAATATATTAATTTATACATCTATTTCTTTCTCTGTTTTTAAATTATGGCGTTTTTAGATATGTATATCAAAGACGTTTCTGCTTGTCCATCAAACATATCTGATGTAAATAGACAAAAAAGATAACCGACTATATTTTTATCTAGACAGATGAAACCTTTGAAAATATTTCCGTGCATTCATGCTACTATTTCCCAGACATTTCGAAAAAAATCAATTATTACTAGATGAATCTCTTATCTTACGACATTATCACATTTCTACATGACACTATAAAATGCTAGAGAATTGACTAGTGTTGCCAAGAAAACAACAATAAATAATAACGTATCCCTTCAATTAAAAATGGCAAAGTAAACTCAAAACATTCAGAAAACTTGACATTGTTTTCTCGGGCCTCTATCTCTTGTTTCGTGGGCGTGCCCTCCGCCTTGGTTTCAGACTCCGTAAGTTTCCTAGTGAGTTTATTTCGCCGCGGTTACATCATCCTTCACATTCCCCATCACCATTTACTCGCAATGAAATGTGTCCGGAAACTTAGATATATGGGGAAACATTGGAATAGAACAGACTCGCTTCCCTTGCACCTGATATTGCGTCACGCGTCCTCAAACAACATTTTCGTTTCTCGGCGCGGGGAAACGTAAGCACGGCAACCTGGAAGCGCGTAATCGCTGTCGATTAATGTTATGCTCCAACTTCTCTGACAACTCGAACACGCGGTCTTTTGCCAAACACGCGGGAAGGCATTTCAAGTTGATTACCGTCATTAGCAGGGACTAATTATCTACTCCGCACTCCACATAATGCTCTCACGCGCTAAGATAATTGCCCGGTGTCGCTTGTCATGTTACCGACGTGCGGGCGGGCGGCCGGGCGGGTGGGCGGGCGGGCGGGCGGGTGGGGGGCAGACGTTCCCGAGGAGGCCCGCGTAATTGCGAAATCCACGAAGTTGCGGCGGCGGCGTCAATAAAGCCATCCATCTCCGCGGACGAGCGACGCGGCGCGCCGTCAAAGAATGCGTGCGGCGAGGGCCATGCGGCGCGCGTCCTCCCAGGCAATATGCGCCGCCGGAGGCCTCCAAACACTTTGGCGGCGAGGACGGGAAGGCGAGGACGCGGCGGAGAAGTATGGGAGTGAAGCCGTGGCGGTGAGAACAACGGTCGTGAGAACGGAGGTGCTGTAGGTGGAGTGAGATGGAGTGATGGGTTTGAAGGATCGGTGAGGACGGATCGGTGAGGAGAGATCGGTGAGGACGGGACGGTAAGGACGAATCGGTGAGGACGGGTCGTGAGGACTCGGCGGTGAGAACGGGGCGGTGAGGATGGGGTGGTGAGGACGGTGCGGCGAGGACGGGAAGGCGAGGACGTGGCGGAGAAGTATGGCAGTGAAGCCGTGGCGGTGAGAAAAACGGTCGTGAGAATGGAGATGCTGTAGGCGGAGAGGTGAGATGGAGTGATGAGTGTGACGGATCAGTGAGGACGGGTGGTGAGGACGGGGTGGTGAGGACAGGGCGGTGATGACGGAGCGGCGAGAATGGGGCGGTGAGGACGGGGCAGTGAGGATGGGGCGGTGAGGTGGGGGCGGTGAGGACGGGGCAGTGAGGACTGGGTGGCGAGGATGGAGCGATGAGGACGGGGCGGTGAGGATGGGACATTAAGAATAGATGTCATGTGTGTGGTTCTGGTATTAGAGGTGTTTGAATACGGTATTTATTAGAAATACATTTTGCTCTGTTTTATTATTACTATTATTGTTATTACTTTTTTGTAGAAGAAGTAAAGACACAATATGGCTCATTAGTATACTTTATAATATTTTCCGTTACTCTCTGTATAATTTCTTCAAGAAAATCTCCGAGTGAACAGCATGTTTCTAAAATGTATCTTAGTCTGCCGTCTGCCGAAAGGGCAACCCATTTCCATAAAACCGCAAAAACAGTTTTTAATTTTTTACCGTCATTACTTTTTCTAGTATGTAAAATTAAGAGTATGTTTGCATACTGTGGCACGGTATACCATAACTGTTTCAGAGACATCCACTATTGTCGGCAACGAAAAAACATCATTTCTGGCATGTGTGCAATATTTAAGAGACTATTTTTTGTGAGTGACTACGATGCAAGAGGTAAATTCTTAAAACAGATAAAACCACTTGTGCTTTGGAAATTTTCGGCAAACTTAATTAACGACTCGTGAAGCGAGGAGGAGATTTATCTGAGAATTTCCGAAGCACAAGTGGTATTCAACGAATGAGATTACGTCCAACAGATTTCCAAAATGCGCCAAATATTGAAAATAAGTGAAAGCACGTTAAAGGCAAAGATGTTATACGAACGTATTATAGTATATTTGCGGTTTACTGAACACCAACACAACGATTGATACACACCCCATCCTTTGACAGATGAGTAGCAGCTTATTTTTGGCTATTAGGGAGTGTCGGTAAGAAATATTGGATAGAAGAAGCGATATTTTTTTGAGATACACCGCCCTGACTGGTGCATTTTATATGTATAGTTAAACACGATTGGTTTTAATTTCACGAGTGGAACAGTCGCATTAACTATTTTTTCTACTCCCATTGTATAATGCTGTCATTTGTTGGCTGCAATCCGTTGCATATTGTTATCCATTGCATAATGCATCACGATACAGATTCATTATCATTTGTTGATAATGATCATTATGATCATTCATTATAATACAGGTTCTTGACCAATCATAGAGATTTTTACAAACCAAGTATTGACACTTCATTTATCATTGAGATTCGTTCTAGGAAATGTTTCGTTCGATTGTGTACATTAAAATTGGATTTAATATTATATTATGCTTGTCAGTTTTAATTTCTTTTATTAGTAGTATTTTTTTCGTGGAATTTTATTTAAAATAAATTGGATCGTAATTTCGTTTTCATCCTATGTGACTAGCGCAGTACTCCCTGGCAGGCGGACTGGTGACCACAGCCACCTGCGGCAGCATGCGAGGGAAGGGTTAGGTGGCCTTGACTGAATCCTGAATGTCAACTGCCACGAATCGATTCAATGAAAAAGTTTATCTTGTTAAAAGTCGTAAAAAGAGTACCGTATGAAACTCGATATAATGATTATTAATACACTCATGTGAAGTATTACGATACTCGCTCGTACCTTGCATATTACCTCGAATATTACACTCGTGTATTAATACCCATTATCACATCATCGCTTCATAATGTATTATTTTGTGTGTGACAATCGAGGTGCCAGAGGTAGAAACACTTGCATGCGCTATGCAGCGGTCCTCGCTTGTTTCTTATTCTCCATCTCCACTCCCATCAATGCCTTCGCCCACAACTCCACCATCCCTTCATGTAAAAGAAATGCACAGAAGAAGGAAAGACTGAAGATATAAAGTGCGTGGAATCAGTTTTTATTGATTTCCTTTATTGCTACACCTATCCAGCAAGGTCGATGAAGGAAAAATCGATTATTTCGCAAAGGCAACACGGGATATACAGTGACCATCGATTTTCAATTAGCCCGCAGTTCTGCAAAGACGAAGGTGGCCTTGGAAATTGAGGTCGCGGCGGTGACGAGTGTTGGAATACTTACCACTTCACATGTATCTTTCAACTTTCGTCTTCATCTCCGCTGCCTCTCGTCTCGCTCGCGCCACCACCCTCCCCTCCTCCCCCACCCTCACCCTCGTTTGTGCAATCGGGCTGCGACTGTTTTCTTTTTGCTTCACGTCTCAATCTTTACAAACACCCGATCGTGCGATCAAAGGAGAATCAATCACAACGCTATCGCAGTGTAGCACCACAGTTATCTCGATTCAAATCATTAGCACGTGCGAGATGTGCATCCCATTACCGACCATTTTGATGAAGCGCCTCTCAGTTCTGGGAAGTGGGTTGAAGAGGGCGGGGGGGGGGGGAGGTGAGAGGACAGAATGAGAGCGAGAATGTGCAATGCAGCGCACTTCCCTGCCATCCTCCCTGCCTCCCCCGCGTCCGCTTCCGTTTCCGTTTCCGTTTCCGTTCTTGCTTTCGCCGCCGACTTCACCCTCATATATTTTTATAAGATGTCTGTAAAATCAGGAAGATATGCGGATGTGATTAATTTTGTTTGTTACACGTAAAAGTCTCGTCAAAGTATCTAACAACGTTGTTGATGGAAAAATCAATCACTTCGCTAACGCATTTTGAAAGTAATTATTTTCGCCAGCAAAATCACTTGCACGTACGAGATAGGTATTCCATGACATGCGTAGCTCACAGGTTTGCGGAGGCGGGGTCGGGATGGAGGTGGTGGGAAGGTAGAATCAAGGGACGACCTGCGCCACGCTCGTCCCAGCTCCGCTCGTCCCCGCTCCGCCCTCCACGTCCCGCCGTCCACGCCCCGCCGTCCATGCCCCATCGTCCACGCCCCGCCGTCCCCGCTCCACCGTCCCCGCTCCACCGTCCCCGTTCCACCGCCCCCGCTCCCCCGCTCCCCCGCCCCCGCTCCCCCGCTCCCCCGCCCCGCTCCCCCGCCCCCGCTCCCCCGCCCCCGCTCCCCCGCCCCCGCTCCCCCGCTCCCGTCCCCGGCCCACTGCCCCCTGCGCCCTCGTCCCCGCGCGCCCCAGTCCCCGCGCCCCCGTCCCCGCGCCCCGTCCTCGCGCCCTCGTCCCCAAGCCCCCGGGGTCCCCGCGCCCCCGTCCCCACGCCCCGTCCCCGCGCCCCGTCCCCTGCGCCCCCGTCCCCGCGCCCCCGTCCCCGCGCCCTGTCCCTGGCGTTCCCCGTGCCCGCTCCACCGCCCCCGCGCCCCCGTCCCCGTGCCCCCGTCCCCGCCCCCGCGCACCCGTCCCCACGCCCCCGTCCCCACGCCGCCGCCCGCAATGTGCGTTGGCGGCGCGCGGCGCCGTCTTTTCGCGTGCGTCCTCGCGCGCATTCTTCGCGCAGTGAATGATGAATCCGCCCCCGGCGCTTTCTTATCGAGTTTAATATCAGCGGCGGCCGCCTGGCGCGCCAGCCAGCGGCCTCAATTAGTCGTAATTTATGTGCCTATGTGAATCGCACGCAGGACATTAAAGGTTCGAGAAGTTTGATATAAATGTGAAGAGGAGTGGGGGCGGTGATGTTCGAAAGGAAATAAGAGCAGATATTAGGGGTGATGGAGGAAGAGCGAGCGAGTAAACGAAAGGAGAAGGAAACAAGCAGATAAGGAGGCAGAAGAAACGAAGGATCGGAATGACTGAAAATATATAATGGGCAGATTTTTAAAAGAAATTCGGAGATAGCTAATGAGCTAGAGAAGTAGGCAAGGGTAAATTAGTCGTATTTTATGTGTCTGTAATATTCGCGTGCAAAGCATTAATGTTTCGAAAAGGTTGACATAAATATGAAAAGGGGAGGAGGTCGAGAATCTGGAGGTGAAGAAGTGGAGGAGATGGAGGCTACGACTTAGGCAAAACAGTGATGACGGTAGAGGAGGATTCGTAGAGGATCAGAGAAGGTAGAGAGAGGAAGGCAGGGAATAGAGGGAAAAGAAACCAATGAATAGGCATAAAACACTCAGAAGCACACAAAGAGGGGTTGCGAGACAAGAGAGAGAGGAAGACAGTGAGACAGAAGACGAAATCAACTGATAAGGAAGCCAACGGATGAATAGTCTGACAGAAGAGAGAGAGAGGTAGAAATAAACTTTGATAGGAAAGTAATGGGTATTGATTCGCATGCAGGACATTTAAGGTTCAAAAGAAAAATATGTGAAGAGTTTGATATAAAGGTGAAGAGTATAAATACAAGGATGAGGTGGAGAAGGCGGACGCGGCAATGCAGAGATGACAAAAGCAACAATGTCCGAGGACAGATTCAGGACCTTGGAGGGGACTTTGAGACTGAGGGAAGAAGAGAAAAGGTGAGAGAAAGAGAGAGGGGAAGGCAGCAAATGTAAGTAATAAGGTAAATAGGTGAGATTTTAATCTTCCGAGAAGAAGATTAAAAGAAAATACTAAGAAAGTATGACATGGGGAGAGAAAGAGAGAGAAAGGAGGTATAATAGAACGAGAGAAAACGAGGGAGCAAATTGTGAAGTAAGATGAGAGCACAGAACTAGAAGAATCCAGTATAGTACCTAGTACTTTTTTCTTGAAACTCATGTAATATTTGAAAATATCCGTTAAAAGCTTGTTTATTTTGTTTGATTTTCAAAGCAAGAAAAGAAAAAAAATAGACATTCCAAATTACTTAGTCTCTGGCAGTACTTCAGGCTTCCAGAAGCCCAGGGAAATATTATACAAAATGCAATAAATAAATTAGAATGAGCTGAATCCAAAATTGTTGGGTTAATTTGTGATATGTTGGTAGTCAAACTAATAAAAAGCTTTCAAATTACTTGAATAAATCTGGAAGTGTATGTTATCAATATTATAAGAAGGTCTGTACTGTAGATGGCCCATCCGTGTTTCATACACTGAACTATCAAAATAAGACTTCATGGGTGTAGCCATTGCTAACGATGTGATGAAGTATGACACATTTTACCAATGTAACTCCTGACTATCAATGATCAAGGTGTTTTGAAGTTTTGCGTGAAAATACGGGGGAGAAAGAACATGCAATTTTAGCACCACTAGTTTTGTTTTTAATTATTATCAGTGCAGGTTTCGTTGTGAAATGTTGCATATGATGATGCCATTTGTGATAACACTAAGGGGTTTAGAATGAAGATATTAATAATATTTGCTATCGATCACTATACAATTTTTTTTAGTTTGAGTTCTAGTTGAAGTTAATTACAGTAAAGGGGCAAAGGTTGTTTTGATTTTCGTCATAGGACTGACTACGGGATCAGAAAAACAATGGAAGATCTTTAAAGTCTGGAGAACCTAAAAGCCGGTTCAATTATGAATATGCAACTTTTGCTCGGGCTCACATACTTCTATTTCTAAGATAGCATTTTATGTGACCCTATATTGTTTGTATTGTATTAATCTTTGAACTTGATTTTGTTGAATACAAAACGAAAGTAAAAAGACATTTTAAGTATCACTTATTTAAATCTCGATTTGAATCATTGATTTAAAGGAAATCATTTAAATTATCGCAGCCGGATGTATTACATAACCGTTACGGTCGTGGTTTGGTGAAAGGAACTGCGCCGTCCGTTGTCAGTCGCCCGTTGCGAAGCGAGTGGCCGGTCCGGAGAGGCCCACATTAGCGAGTTTAATTCCGTCGCCGGCCGCCGCCGAGACGGGGAGCGCTGCCCGCGGGGGGAAGAGCAAACAATCGAATGGCTGGGCGGGCGCAATCGAGGCCCAGATCAATGGCGGACCTCCGCAGGAAAGTATTAACAAACTTGTGCTTCTACTTCCATAACAAATTGAGCTGCCCGCCGCGCGGCCGGGCCGTCGACGGGGGCTTATATCGCATTGGCTTCCCATTCGTCGTTCGCCTGCCAGCGCAAGAGGCGCCGCAGGTGCCGGCGGGCGCTCGCGGATCTAATAAGGAATGCGGCTCATTTCCAAACGAGTTCTTGCGCAGCTTTCAATTGCGATGGAAACGGACCCTCCATGAATAATCACCACTTTTATTGGACAAAACTCCCCAGTGTGTTCGGTGCACTAGTTTGGTTGCGTAAGACACACATAATAATATCTTACATACATCTTTAATAGCTAAATATTTATTGTCAAGATAAAATATTTCTACGCTCGCTTTTGTCTTGCAGCACAGAAGTCATGCGGAACGGAAATATACCTTCTAATAAGAGATGTATTTTATTCAAAAATTCCCCAAGGTAAGGTTTTTGGTTTTCTTAAAACATCATAATCAATAATTGCGTAAGAGAAGTGGGTGGGGTTAGAATCAAGTTTCCTTCCACGTCGTATACTATAGTTAGTTCCTTTATTACAGTTTTTATGCCTGGAGATGAATGTTTCCTCCCCCACTGGATGGGGTGAGTGGATCCTGCGGAACACGGCGGTGTGCAAAGGATATTCCCCTCCAGGTGGGGGTGGATGTAGCAATTTGAAAATGGCGCAAGCAGTATTGTTCAAGGGGATATGGTTATAGTAATAAATAAAATGATGTTTTCATATAGAGATATTTTAGTCATAACAAATTACAAATTTGTTTTCATTTCTACGTTTTATTTATAAGGTACATATTCAATTAAGATACTGACTGACTTTCGTTGCTATAGCAAATTAGAAACGATTACCTAGGTGTGAATATACTTATGTGAGAATGTTATGCATCGTAGGGTGAATAACTCCCTCGATGGAGGCCGCCCCCCAACCGTATTGCGTCAGTGGTGTTTTAAAAATTATTTGAAAAATCTTCAATTTTGGTCGAGACAAGATATTTCTTGGGAGCGGTGGGGAGCTATGGGGAACTATGGGCAGCGGTAGAGGGCGGTAGAGGGCGTCGGGGGGCGGCTGGGGCTTGCTGGGGTGGCTGGGGGTGGCAGTGGGGCCCGGGGGTCGCGGGGGTGGCGAGGTGGCCAGAGTGGGGGATGGTGGGGGGATGGCGCGGGGCCGGGGGTAGTGGGGGTGACGGGGTGGCGGGGGTGGCGGGGGTGACGGGGTGGCGGGGTGGCGGGGGTGCGGGGGTGGCTGGGGATGGCGGGGGTGGCGGATGGCGGGGGCGGCGGGTGGCGGGGGAACGGCTGGGGGCGGTGGATGGCGGCGGGCACGCTGGGCCAGCGGTGGCAGCAGAGATCCCGTCAAGCTCGGATTAGCAAGCAATTTAAGTCGCGCAGATGCAGGATTAGCCCGTGCCAAATGCCAATCCCAAAGGCTTATTGGGTCACCTGCCGCCCAAACCACTTTCCTCCCCCCTCTGACTTCATTCCATCGCACCGCACACCGGCTGTGACGCCGATGGAAGCGCAGCCGCTCCCCCCCCCTACTCCACGATTTTCCAGGCACTGGACACGTATGCACATGCGCTAAAATCGTGAGCACGAAAAGCAGACCAAGGCGCGACGATAGCGATGTCTTGATACATGACCGCAGATACATTTGTCATCGGTGCGATGTTTATTTAGCTGCCTCTTAAGGCTTATCTTCACTGTGGAATTATCACTATATTTCTGTTTCGGCCGTGGCGCTAGACGCCGCATAATCGCAATCGTATCAAGCACAGCTTGATCTTGCAACATCCAGCAGCACGATCACGAAAGTCGCGAAATGCAGTGACAACGCCACTGTAAAGACAGACCATGAGAAGCAGCTTCATAAAAATCGCAGAACAGTTTACCTCCCACATATTAACGCTCTGCCTCATGGCTACACGACAATCATCCGTATTTTCTGGTGTGTTCGGCTGAAATAAGTTACACAATGTGAGTTTCAGCCATTGCCTAAGTTCAGTGTTTGTTCCCGTGTCCTTGCCTTTTGCTTAAGTTCCTCATCCGTGGCCTACCTCGCCGTGCCCGCGTCCGCATTCCGGGACTGAGTTGGGAGGGGCGTCCCTTTCCCCGCGCGGCCTCCAATGCGGTTCCTGCCGGTGCTCACGTGCGGTGCCGGGAGCCGCGGGATTAACGCGCGCGGGGATTTGGGCGGCGAACGTGAGGGCCGGGCGCCGGCGCCGAGGCGAAAGCAGTCTGCCGCCACGGTCGCGTTGACGCCCACGGTGACGGCGACGTGGAGAATTACTACGACGGAGTCAGTGAGACTGACAATGGAGGATGCGACGAAAGGGACGATGCCGATGACGATGAAAGTGACGATGTCCGATACGGTGAGAGGAGGATGACGGAGACAGTGAAAGTGCGGATGACGGACGGAAGGAGTGAGGATGACGGACGGAAGGAGCGAGGATGACGGAGACTGGGAGACGAGTATGACGGAGGAGGTGAGAGTGAGGATGACGGAGAGACTGAGAGGAGGATGACGGAGACTGGGAGAAGAGGATGACGGAGACTGGGAGAAGAGGATGACGGAGACTGGAAGAAGAGGATGAAGAAGACTGGAAGAAGAGGATGACGGAGACTGGAAGAAGAGGATGACGGAGACTGGAAGAAGAGGACGAAGGAGACTGGAAGAAGAGGATGAAGGAGACTGGAAGAAGAGGATGACGGAGACTGGAAGAAGAGGACGAAGGAGACTGGAAGAAGAGGATGAAGGAGACTGGAAGAAGAGGATGAAGGAGACTGGAAGAAAAGGATGAAGGAGACTGGGAGAGGAGGATGACGGAGACGGTGAGAGTGAGGATGACGGATACTATGAGTGTGTTGGTGGGAGAGCCAATAACGGTGGATTGATGGTGAAGGATTCGGTTCCATGGACTGGGAAGAGGGGAAGTGACAAAGGCCTAGGCAGAGGCGACGGTAGTGTTATGGAAAAAGACGGTAGGTAGGGAATTGCGGCTGGCTGTAGTGACAGAGTTGGACTACGTGATGGGCCGTCTGTGAGATGGCATTTTCATTGGAAAAATGTGCTCCACAGACAAAATGTAATCGCTCTAAAGAAAATATTAGTATAAGTCTTATCGACTCATATTTTTTTATAGCTGTTGGAAGCTTAAAATTGTTTGTGCAACTTTAAGAAACAATAGCAATTGTTCAACAATTACGGTTGATTTAAGGGAGGTATAGTATTATATACAAAAATGTTGTGGAACGCAAGACTACTTTCTAACTAATTATTCCTAGTTGAAATCATAGTGGGAATTCGAAAAATACTTTTGCAGTAATTTAAAACGACTTTGCATCATGAAAAGTTGTTAAAGAAATAAACATGTTAAAAGAACGTATTTTTCATTAAGAAAGTATGCGTAACTATTCTAATAAATGTTCTGCGAAATAGGAGCAACGTACGATTGTTGGATAGTTAAGTAAGCTTTTAGAAATGTTGTAACTATACAACTTCCATCTCGAAAAACAGAATATTTATTGATTTAAATATGTATGTGATATCAATATCTGAACTAAATGAAAGAATGTACACCGAAAAACGATTCAAACCTCTAACAAAATTTTTGAAGTCCATCTACTCCAAGCAGAGACCGTAAGGCACCTCAACCTTGTTGTATGAATCAAAGTGCACAAATGAAAGCATTAAGTAACAACAAAATAAAGCATGGGAAAAATAAAGTATATAGTAACCAAAACAGCAACTGTGCATTGGAAACACGAATATTTTATTCGTGTAATGAATGTGGCCAACGTTTGTAGAACGATAACACCGTTACAGTTATCAATGACAAAAAGGAATGTATTTTTAAGACATCCAAATTTAAATACTGTCGAAACAAGACGGAACAAAACACACAAAATACTGAAACATTTAAACAAAACAGATGAAGATCTCCAACACAATAATATCACAGAATAAGAATATGATATGTAAGAATAAGAAATATATCCAAAACTCTTCGCTTGGAAGATCAGCATGATTTTAGACAGGGAAGGTCATGTTTTGACAGTGTATTTTCATTAACTCAGATTATCGAAAAGATAAGAGAATGTCACCTTCCCAATAAATAGCTTTTATAGATTTTCAGAAGGCTTTTGATAAGTTCACAGAAACTTAATTTTGAAAAATATGAAAGAGATAGGCGTTTAATTGCATATCAGAGTTATTGAGAGCATGACATTGACATTGTAAATAAAATAATTATTGAAATGGCAATAATAGAAAGAACCCAGATTGTGGAGTAAGACAAGAATGCCCAATATCGCGAAACAAATTTAATATGCATATTAACAACGCCATTCAAAAATAGAAAACTAGTCTTAAGGATAATTTTACTGTCAGCAACTGCATAATAGACGTCTACTCTCTGCTGAAGAGCAGATCATAATATCTAATTCCGAAGAAAAATTTAAGTTTTCTTTGAACCACATTTGTAGAGTGTTTAATTTACAAATATCTATTGATAAAAGATAATGGCCGTCACTGGAATAGACGCTTTAAATTCAAAAAGTTCTTGACAATACTATCTTAGAACAAGTCATCAATTTAATAGATGTATATCACAATATCTCATATATCAAATAAAAAATAAAGAAATATAAATTAAATAAATTCAAGCAAATTGTGGAACATCAAATAAAATCTCAAAGCAAAATTCCAAGAAACACGTCTAAAATTCTATAAAGTATCGGCTATCCCCACGCTTCTTTATGGATCGGAGAACGAGACTCTAGCAAAATATCAAGCCATCCGAATTGATGTTGATGAATTAACATTTCTCAGACGTGTCAAGATACACGTTCACACATCGAAAAAGAAATGACGCTTTGCGTTAGGAACTAAATATCACTAGTATCCATGATAAAACCAAAAGATAGAATAAATTGGTTGGGACATGTTGACAGAATGGAGGGTTGATGCATTCCAAAGCAATTTCTCAAGTATAGATCTTAATGAAGAAGGACTGTGGCACGCCCAAGGAAACTCTAGGGTGAACAATTTTAAATTTAGCATTAAAACACTCGGACCGGAACAAAACACATGTATTAACCCCTCATGTTGATGATGGTGATGATGATAATGATGATGTATGTATGTATGTATATCACACTATCATTTTTTTAGATTCTTCGATTATAATAAAATAATTCTCCTCATATCCATCGACATTAGCGTTTGTGCACATTGTATGGTGTGATACTTTCTATCGTATTAAAAAAATTATCTCAAATGGGACTATACTATTTAGTTGATGAGCTTATTTGTAGTAATTAGATATACAACTGTGTAATTTTATCATCAGTGCAAAAATGACTTTCTGAAAGGATTATTTATCTATTAATCATTCAAAGATGTGCACAACTGCATTTGCCATATAAATTTATAGTATTTATGTGTCTAATTTGTATTTCTTCCTTTTTCTTAGGGTTTGTCTGGTGCAGTTACAGGTTTCGCAAGGCATCTCCTCCTTGGCGCCTACCTGTCACGCAGGGGGAGACAGAACGGAGCTACCTCTCCACGGCGCCCGAGTCCGAATTAGGGCAGAGGATGGGAAGGGATGACGAAGGAAAGATCGCGTGCGGATTCCAATCTCTTGAGCATCGTCTGTAAGTGGATCGAGGAAACCACTTATCAGAAGAATCAGAAAACGGATTCGATTCCGACAGACGCCACAAATAATATCGAGTAAATTAAGAACACTTCAATATTGCAATTAGAGGAAATGCAACGACGTCTTGGTTTCTTCACTACTGTGATCGTTCATCTAGGCAGCTCTGCTGGAAGAGGCACACAACGGTATGCGCATCTCTTAGCACTAAAGTAAATGATCTGGGCTGCCCGGATGACCCCGCGTCGAAGGCTGTATTGCCGACTTTTCGACCATCTTGTCGTGGTCTTCCAAGATGGTCAAAACGACAGCAACACAGCTTTCAACGCGGACAGACAAGATCATTTAAATGACTCTGGCCGCGGAAGCCTACGACCCTTAGCAATGAACGTCCACAGTGGAGCGGTCATTTGCCCGGAGTACAAAACGCCCCTCCGCCAGTCACCCAGCCCGCCCTTGGGGTGCAGGCCGAGCCCTTCGGTTCCAGGAGTTCACCCCGCGCCCTTCCCCGAAGTCGTCGGGCGGGCGAGCTGCCATCTGGCGGCCGTAATTCCTCACCTCCGGGTCAGTGAATCAGCGGAGACCCGCTGCGACCCGCGCTTTAAACTGCATATCGATCCCTAGGGCCGCCGCCGCCGCCGGAGCTGCAGTACTTATTCATGGGCCCTTGACAGAAATCGCGCCGCCGCCTCCTCGCGGCTCAGACGCGGTGAGAGGGCGCCGCGCCCTGCAAGGGCGTCAAAGCACTTGCGGCCGCCAAGGAAGCGCACACACGTTTAACGCACGGGTAAATAGTAATGTGACATACAAGACGATCAACCGTAAAACATCAGAGACAACGAAGCAACGCGTAAACTGCAGTTCCCGGAATGACGAGTGTGATCTCTCTCTCCCTCCCCCTCCCCTTTCCTCCCTCTCTCTATATATATATATATATATATATATATATATATATATATATATATATATATATATATATAGAGAGAGAGAGAGAGAGAGTCGTTTATGACGACTCATGTGCCCCTGAACTCTACGCAACGCGACGCACAATCAAGAATTAAGCGCGTCTTCAGTGTATAAAGTATTCTGCCTCTGCAATTTTGAAATATCGGCCGGCATTATTACTTGAATCTCCGACAAGTAAATTAAAATTCTCCAAGATCGTCTCATAGCAAACGCATGCCCAAATTTGAGAGAGAACTTTTAGCAATAGGATACTTGACAACCATGTTCAAACCAAACACGTATTTCCAAGAACGTTTTCCATCTATTAGAATGTTTGCCCAGCGTAGCGTACAACGTGATGCGTAGCCTAGAACGTGGCCATTTCTGTGTTTTATGGATTATTAGTTTTTTTTTATTTTCGTAATGTAATTTTTCCTATCCAAACTTTCCTTGTACTGTCACCAACCATCTCAACACTAAGACTGCTACACGACTTTTAAGAATTAAGACATTATTCATGCAGACATATTAGCTTGTGTCTACTTATGTATGAAAACTGATTATCTGTAACTCGTTCTCCGAACAACTTGTCATTTCAATGTTCTTTAACGTGATTTCTTTTAAGTGAGAGGTAATAATACAATACCATGCTATCCCATCTCATCCCATTGCTATCTATCAACTAAATTATGAAGCCAGACTTTTTTGAAGAAATGTATTCTTTAAATGTAAATCTTGAAATTACTACATGTAATTTTGAAAATATGAATAATATTTCCAAAATTCTGAATCAAATCATTTCAATATTATGCAAATGGGAAAACAAGCCGTTCGGCTTTATTCGTTTTTATACTTTTTAACTGTTTTGACTGGAAAGCACACAATACAGAAAATCACATGGTATGAGACGCATTTTCGTCACAATATTTGCACTTATTTATGAAGAGTACAAAATTTGTCGTTATTGGTCATTTTTCGAGCATCCATTTCCGAGCAAGTTGATTTTTTTTATGAAGTACGTGAAGTATTTGTAAGTTAGAAGTTGTAATATTTAATTATGTAACCGGTACTGAACTATTGCAACATCACAGTTTTGTGCAATAAATGATAACAAATTAGACTCATTTTTACTAACGAAAGTATTATTGAAGGTAGATGTTCCATAAATTGCCCATTACAGACAAAATGTTGATTCATTGACCAATGAGGTCTTTAATTAAGATTCATTCGATTTTATAAAATAGGATTGTCTTAATATTTACTGACAGGTGACGATATTCTGAAACAAATGAGGAAAGATATACAAACATTCATGTTTTTGAATCCAAAATAAATTAATGAAATTCCACTAACAATCAGTAGTATTTTAATGATCCACTCACTATCAATTTGAATAGCGTACGTCATGGTTAGCCCCAACTGATGAACCTCTGTAAAGAAAAACATTCTGCAAGTGTGTTCGTCGACGCAGGTTGAAATCCAACGCTCGGCGATTTAACAAGGAATAATTTCTGCGCGAGTGGCCCGACCTGGAGGGGGAGGAGAGGGGAGGGTGGGGGGAGAGGGGAGGGGAGGGAGGGAGGGGGGCTCCTTGGCGCGCGGGGCGTTCGCAGAGCGTTAGCCGGGGATTATCGCATTAGCCGCGCGCCAACTGTTTTCGCGCGTTCCACTGCGCAGCGCCAGATCGCGCGCGCGGAGGCCGGGGGAAGGGCGCCCAATTGGCCTCACCGCCCACGCCCACGCCCACGCCCACGCCCGATCCCCGCCTCAGGCTGGGCCATTGCCTCCCCTCCTCCGCGCCTGCCGTCCCCGTAGCCAGCCTTCGCCTACTCCCCGACTGTCCTCTCCGTTGCAGTCCTGCCCCCACCCATCCCTCCGCCTTTGCAAATTTTACTGCCTGATCGCTTCGACTATCAACGTTACCCCTTACACCTTTGTCGTCCCCGCTCTGCCTATGATCTTGTCGGTTCCTTAGCAACCCCGCGCCTACTAGCCCAGCTGTAGCAATCTGCTACATTCTTGTCTCCCTATTGATCCCTCTACCTTGCCGCCTATCCGACTATCCCCATTACCCACTTTGCTGCTGTGGATCCCATTCTATCTGTGACCCTGTCTGTGTCATAACCCTTGTCTACCAATCGGACTGCGCGTTCTCCCAACGTTCATTCCACCCTCGTTGCTGTTTCCACCCTGCCGATACCATTTACCCTTATTTATCTGCGGTAACACACCTCCTGCCACACCTCCCCCATCGCTTCGCTCTCCCTTGCTCACCCTCTCGCCCTGGCCACCTTCACCTCCGTCGCCCCACCCCGCCCCGCCCCATCGCCACCGTTGCTACCAAACCTGGTGACGCTCCCGTATGACCGGGAGAGGTGGCTCAGTGCATCAACTGATGGCACTGCAGTCCCTCTGAGCGGAAGGTCTTTCCTTTCCATTCCTTGTCCTATCCTCACTCTTTACTCACACTCACACTAACATGTACTACACTACCACACATGCAAGGAAATCGGTCGGGAGCTTAGAGCTTGTAGCGGCTGTAGAGCGTTCCACTGGTGAGAGATATCTATTTGGGGAAAACCCCGCTATCCGAGAGTAAGTCGGCGCCGAATCTCGCCATCCAGCGAGGGAAGAACCCCGCCACCTTCGGAGAAAAGCATGTACTACACTTAAGGGACTAATAACCCTATTAGTTGACGCGCCGGGTATCGCTAATAATCAATCAATCAAACTCCCGTATGTTTGGTCGTGGGGGGACCTCCTCCCCTTCCTTCCCTGCCGCAGTCGTCCCCGCAACCACCGCGGTCACTGATCGCCCACTGCTGCCCCTCGCCGCGTGCCGCCCACGCACGAGCCATCGCCCCCTCCACGCCGTCGCCGGTCAAAGGAGCTGCTACTGCCATCCCTTCAGCTCCCGCTGGGCCATACTACGTCGCCTAGCGCGTCCTCACAGCTCCCACTCAACCCTGGCGGCTCCTCCCCACACCGCTTCACACAGTCGCCTCCATTTTATTCTGGCTCACAATTGATTTCACAAAACATGTCTATTGACTTTCATCTCAGAGTTTCATCTGCCTCAACGCAATTATTTCCTTCATCGCATTAGCCTTCTCTTTTCCCCCTCTTTATTCATACCCCATTTCCCCTCCACTTCTTCCTTACATATATCTTCTTTTGCCCTTTCTTTCCTTCCTCCACGTCATCCATGATCCACTCCTTCTCATCTTTCTCTTTACTCTCATTTTCCTTTTTCTCATTCCATCACTCCTCTTTCTACTGCGCTTCTACTCTTCTCCCGTTTCCTCTCTTCCTCCTCCTCCTCTTTTGTCTTTCACCTCCGCCGGCGCTACCGCCCCGCTCTTTGACCATTCCCGCCCCCACTTCCGCCGCCGCCGCCCGAGCAGAAGGGAATTTTCCGCAACATTGCGCGCCCGCGGCCGGCGGATCAGCAGCGCAATACGTTGGCGCCCGGTGTTGGGCGGGGCACGGACCGCGGCGGGAGGGTCTGACCGGGACAGGCCGGGGTAGGACGCGAGGGGTGGGACGGCACGGGGAGAGGCTAGAGAGGCAGGGGTGGGGAAGGGGGTGATATGGGCGGGGTGGGGCTGGTAGGGCGGGGGCGGGGAAGGGGATGGTAGGGTGGGGGGCTGGTAGGGGCGGGGAGGGCTGGATAGAAGAGAGCGAAGGGGGCAGGGTGTGACAGAGCGGGGAAAGGCGAAGCAGGGCAGGGCGGGGCGGGGCGGGTTGGCCGGAGCAGGACGGGGCGGGGACGTTCTGAGGTACGGCTGGACTGGGAGGGACGGGACGGGACGGGACGAGATGGGGCGAGGCGGGATGGGGCGTTAAGGAGAAGATTGCCAATTCTAACCAAAAAGAGTCAGAATGCTCCAAATCTTTCACGAAATATAGCTTGAAGGTTCGCTCCAAATAACTTAGTTGGCAAAGGCTGCGGGACGACTGCGAAATATCGCGGTTTCAAAACCCGATTAAGAGTTGGAAGTTTTCATGTTTCCAAAATGGGGCGTTTCATAGCCACTTGTATTGCGTTCTAAATTGCCTCTATGCGGTTGATTAGGCGTATGTATGGACGTGGGACTAGGAACTATCTTGGCCTAGGGAGGAATCACATTAAGATAGGTGTTCGGACTTAATTCGGTGCTAGGGGGGAGATCCGTGCAGAGGGAGACACCCATTAACCCTAGAGTAGTATGTCCCCAACAGTGAGCTTCTATGATGTTCCCTTTCTAGTTATCGACAGCCGCGCAATGAATTCCGCGCACATGCCAAAAAGTCGCTCACAAACTAAGAAGTAAACTGGAATCGTAAATCTGAAATATACCCACACAGTGTGAAACAAATGAAACTACGTAACTCTAACTATATATTGGTGAACATGTGTGGAAATGTTGCATTCGCTCGACTCAAGAGTATTTTATGTTAATCGCAGAGATTGAGGGTTGGAGGCTTCCGGACGACTTCGAAACACGCTGTCATGGATACTTGGAAATGCCAGTGAGTTCGCGGTTGTTTCAGCACCCTACTTGTCCGAACTACCGCCCTTTCTTCAAAAACAGGGTGACGGTGGTGAAAGAGGCGCAGAAGTGGTTGTGAAACGAGGCAGATATTTCTGGCTTCGAGGCCCCTTGCCCCTTAAAAGAAATTCATTAAAGAAGTTAATGAATCCTTCATTATAAATAATTGATTTGTGAATCCAGGCAAGTCAACAGATAAGATTATTAGTCCCGTAAGTGTAGTGCATGCGTTGTCGTTGGAGGTGGCGGTGGTCTTCCACCGCTGGATGGCGAGAACCGCCACCGACCTACATATCAACTCGTGGGCCTCATCCAGGTATCTCCCACATTGGGGCACCTAAGTACACTTTAAACTTGTGAACGGTCTCCCGGCATGAGGTATTGTAGTGTATGTAAATGTGTGTAAGAAAGGGGAGGACAGGACGAGGAGGAGGGCGGAAAGATCGCGCGCTTTCCGTGGCCCGTTTGTTAAGGCACTGCTCTGACATTCGCTTGGTGCTGATACGAGGAACCATGCAAATTTATCTATCAGAGCGGCCGGTGTCAGTTGCTTCATGGCTGTGGAAGGCTGCTTCAGGAAGACGCCTCCGTTTTAAGCACAGGTGCCAAAGTTTCGGCCGCCATTCTGTGACAGCCGCAGAATGGCAGTCGAAACGTTGCCACCTATGTTTAGGATGCGGCGTCTCCTGGACAGCCATGAAGCAACTGACACCTAGTACCCACAGGGCAGACCAGCCGGCTGCTAGAATTCTTCTCCAGACAGCGGCTGAATTCGACTAAGCTAGCTAGTAGAGAGAGAGAGAGAGAGAGAGAGAGAGAGAGGGAGGGAGAGGGAGAGAGAGGGAGAGAGAGGGAGAGAGAGAGAGAGAGACGAAGCCGAATATATACCCCGCCCACGCATCAAGGACTCGAGACAGCGAGTTGAAAAGTTGGTTCAGGCGGTCCACCAACTTGAATGTGGGGCGTTATCCACGTTACCGTCTGACGTCGACATTGGTCAAGTCGAGCGAAACCGACGCTGATCAATAGTAAATTCGCAAGATAAGATAAAGAACTAAACATCGCCATTGGATCCCGAGACAAAAGCGAGGGAAACAACGGCCAAGATATTTTTCCTGTTAAAAGACGAGAGTCGGTTCAAATTTTCGAAAGAGAGCAGTCCGTTAGAATCTCTGAAGAAGAGCGGTTGAGAAATATGTTAGTTTTTCTGAAGAACTGTTGAGAAGTCTGCTGTAGGGGAAGAATCGGAGTGATTTTTGAAGCGTGATTAAATGTTCATTTCGACGTGTCACGGGCCATTCTATCCAGCCGCGAATTCCAGTTTCCGGCGTGGTCACAGAAGCCTTCGAGTTAAAACAGGAAACGAGTGTGTAGGTAAAGCTGCTTCTTCAGTGGTCAATTAGAACTGAACTGTGACGTGAATGGACGGAGGCGACAGAACAAAGAAGCATACGACTTGAGCCTAAGTAAAATGTGCTAAACACATTGGTGGCAGTCATTTAAGCAAAATTCGCGCCGTCAAAACTCGCCGGATCACAACCTATAGTAAGCACATCACACATGCTACCACGGCTGCAGATGAGCCTCTAGAACATGCAGTTTCCTACCGTCGTCTGCTAACGAGGGAATCGAAGCCGACGGCATCGCAGAAGTACTGGTTGCAACCGTGAAGTGGCGAGCACATGGTTGGATCTAGCCGAGGCCGCGTCCATCTACGGGGATACCCGGTCGCCGACGCGTCGAGGTTGCTGCGTCGCGAGATGGCAAGGATCGCGAATCACCAGCCGGCGCCGGAGCCCAGCGGTGTTGACGCCCTGCCAGAGGTCGTTCTATCCTCTCCCATTGCAGATGCGTGAGCTTGAAG
Organism: Teleogryllus occipitalis; assembly: GCA_011170035.1. Classification (NCBI taxonomy): domain Eukaryota; kingdom Metazoa; phylum Arthropoda; class Insecta; order Orthoptera; family Gryllidae; genus Teleogryllus; species Teleogryllus occipitalis. The sequence goes on from BLKR01002548.1 coordinate 181,379, forward strand.
GTATCAAAGGTACAAACTTGCATAATCGATTAATTAGTAACAAGTGTGAGATGAGAACGATTTGTTTTTCAAACTATTTACTGAATTAGTCAAAGTAAAATCGATGTTAAGTCGAGGAATTGTAAATATGATTAGGGTATTAAATTATTTGATTGTGCTATTTAATCCGTTTAACATGTGGAATGATGGAGTCATTGATATTTGTTGAATATAATCCACAAGTAAGTGGGAAGTTTAAATAGTTTAAAGGCGTGGAATAAGAACTTTTTGTAAATTTGGTAATGCCTAAAACTAATCAGACACAAGGTTAGTATTTGCACCAGCTGGTTAACTAGACTAAAACTGTATAACTCGTCTCAGAAGAGAGTTTTTATTTTTAATGATCATTAAAATTTGTTCAGATATTAAGGTGTCAGTTGTTGTTTTACTCAACGTCAATTACGAATGCGAGGTTCGCATTCGAATTCCAGATAGTAGAGTTCAGTCTTTTGTGTATATTTATTTGAAGAATACAGGGTTTTGTGCCACATCCACAATCTTTGATTTCTTAGTCGTAAACTTGCCTGTATTCTCCCAAACGTGCATTACTAGTTGACGGCTCCAAACCACAATCGAACTAAATCAATCTGACAGATCTGGCGACCGATCGGCAGTGAACTGTTGGACGTCGGAGGTAACGCCCACGCTGAGCCAAGCTCACTTACGGAAAACGACGCCTGGTTGCAAATGTCCGACGCGACGCGGGAATTTTGATGGCGTGTTCCGTGACTAATATAAGAAAATTTACTAAATTTGGAAGTTTATTTGGAATTAAAGTGAGCGGCAGTTATTAAAGGCAGGAGAGAATATCGGTTATCATCAAAGGAGCATTGCGAAACAAAAAAGTGTATTATTTTCCATTCTACGAATAAATATACAAATTTTGAATATATAAACATTGAAAGTTATTGGCATTGCTTTTGGTTTTGATACATCCCCTCATATTTTATCTTTTGTGAGATCGGATTACGCCGACGAGACAAACGAATTGTGCGTTCGTCGCACTTTTTACTCTACATTGAGTTTTGTCAACCTAACAACGTCAAAGAGAAAATCCACGTATTGTTTTGTATCTTTAAAGAGAAAGTTTACGTTTATTCTCAGAAATTTGTCTCAGGAATTGAAAAAAATCTAACCCAAATTCCGTGAAATGTTTTCATTGCTGTACGGTGAGATAAATGAGTGTTACACAGTTCTAAGAAGAGCTGGTACAGAAAACACAGCTGAAAGGGTTTATTTCTTTTGCTTTGATTTATAATGTAATACACTGTGGTGACGAAAGTCATGGGATAGCAATACGCAAATAAACAGAAGGCATTATATCACGTACAAACGTTATAACAGGGCCGTGCATTAGCATAGGTTTCATTAACTATTACTCAAGTGGTTCATATGAAAAGGTTTCTGGCGTGATATGACCTTTCACCATGGACAACGCAGTGGCCGACGGTCTTCTTAATGAATATAATTTTATTGTAAAATGTAAATATCGAATACTCTTAATAATATTTTCCGAATTTCTTTAATTTAACATTTCCCTGTATGTTTTAAACATGAAATAATCTTTATTTGCATTTGGTGTTTTTGTCGTTTTGGTGGTTTCACTTGTGTATTTGATCGCTATCTGTTGTGAAATGCTAACTTTGATGCGTACGACCTGGGTCTTTTGGACCCGACGGCATATTTGTATGTGAATATCTTTATCGGAATTGAATTTTAGAATCCCTTCTTCCTTTAATACTTCAATTAAAGCTTTGCGTTCCATATTATACTTTGTTTGAAGCAAATGGGCTTTTTGTTAATTTTATTTTTTAATTTTTTTGTTTGTATACCTCTTTTACATGACCCGGGCACTTTAGACCCGGTGACATATTTTCGCATTTCGCAGCATGACACGGGCCATAAAAATGCTTCATGGGTACCTATAGGCCATCTACTGGCCATTTTAATTATTAGAGATGATTCATTAGTTTCGGCACTAGGGTGCAGCACATACTTTATTTGTTGTTCGTAGTTAGATGTGGAGCGAGGCTGGATTTTCTGTTTCGTGCAACGTGTTCACGCAACGTTCATTCTCAGAATAAGTGTTTCCTGTTGTTTTGTTGTTGTGAGCACTGTTGATATTTTACGGTAAGTGCTGAACTATTACTTGCAATTTAAATTTATTCATTGATCGTAATACAGTTCTGAGTTTCACATTTTGAATTTTTAGGTTAGGGTTATTTTATTGTCTGTATAATACAAAATGACAAAACTAATTGTAGCTTATTTCTTGAAGATATGTCAACACCTCGGAGAAATAGTCTGATGCAGTACCACCTACTTCTACAAACTTTGAAACAGTAATTTCGGAGTGGATAGCTGAAGATGAATACTTGAGTTCAGGAGAGAGCATGTTTTCGGACTCTGACGAGTCCTACATGCCATTGGAAGCAGAGAAAAATACATCAGAAAGTAATTCATATGAAGAAGATTCGAGCTGTGAAGATGAAGGAGAAACATCTTTATTTCAGAGTCAACAAAGTTCCACTGATGATGTATTTGTTTCTCCGAATGGTTCAGTTTGGAGTAAAGCAACACCGTCTCAAGGTCGTGCTCGTGTGCATAACGTCATCAAATTTCAGCCAGGTCCTTCGAGAGGCGTTACAACGGCAAATTTGAAAGATGCTTGGGATTACTTTATTCCACAAGTAATTGTAGAGGAAATACAAAGATGCACAAATTTGGAAGCAAAACGAGTATCTTTGGAAAAACGAAAAAAGTGGCAATGTATTAGTATTGCAGAAATGAATGCGTTTCTTGGTATACTTCTTCATGCTGGTGCAGATAAAAATTGGGACGTTCCAATAAGAGAAATATTTTTGGGTAATTATGCCAATCCAGTTTATCGAGCAACAATGTCCGTAAATAGGTTTGAAGACATTAGACGATACCTGCGTTTTGATGACAGACGGACAAGGCAAGACAGATTACAAACAGATAACCTCGCTCACATTAGTTATGTTTGGGAAGTATTTATTCAACAATGCCGCAGAGTATTTGTGATAAATGAGCATGCCACGATTGATGAACAATTAGTGTCTTTCAGAGGACGATGTAAATTCAAACAATACATGCCTAGTAAGCCAGGAAAATATGGTTTGAAAATATTTTGGATGTGTGAATCGTCATCAGGGTACGCTATAGATGGTATGATTTATACAGGCAGGAAAATTGGCGAGCCTCCTCAAAAAGACATAGCTATGAACACCGTAAAGCGCTTGGTGGAAACAATTACAAATTCTTCCCGAAATGTCACAATGGACAACTTTTTCACAAGTGTGCCTCTTGCTCGTTACCTTTTAGATAGAAGGTTAACACTGGTGGGAACGATGAGAGAGAACAAGAGAGATATACCAGCAGAATTTAAATCCAACAATGCTGTCGATGTTTACTCGTCCAAATTTGGTTTTCAAAATGACATGACATTAGTTAGCTATGTCCCAAAAAGAAGAAAAAGTGTCGTACTTCTGAGTACAATGCATCATAACAAAATCATTGAAGAAAGTACAATGAAGAAGAAACCAGAAATTGTAATATTTTATAATAAAACAAAAGGTGGTGTTGATGTCATGGACCAGAAAGTAAATAATTACACCTGCAAGCGTCAAACAAAAAGATGGCCGATGGCGCTTTGGTGTAATATAATGGATATCGCTGCTTTGAATGCCTTTATTCTTTACCAATGGCAACATCCAAATTTTTATCCAAAGATATCCCATAAAAGGCGCCTATTTCTTAAAGAATTGTCAATGGAAATGATGAAGCCTTATATGATGGAAAGATCAACTAAAGCATCTCTACAAAGAAGCATAAGGATGGACATAGAAAAGTTTTTAGGTGAAGCAATACCTGCAAATTCTGATAACAAAGAGAAACGTCTAACAATGAAAAAAAGATGTTGTGTATGCCCATCATCTAAAGATAGAAAAGTTATGACAACCTGCTGCAAATGCAACAAGCACGTTTGCAAGGAACACAGCATTTTGATTTGTGAAAACTGCAGATAATTAGGATAATTTAAAAAACAATGTAACAAACAATATAATATTTTGTATGTGTTTTAATTTTAAAATGGTTTAAGCTTTAATTCTAAACATTCAATTTGTCAAAATAAATATCTATGTTCATTAAAATACGCAGAAAAGCTATTTATTTCAAGAATATCCAGAAAATACACACCGGGTCTTTTGGACCCGGGTCATGGAAAAGTGGTAAAATAGTAGGTCATGCATCCAAGGGTTAATCTCGCAACTACTGATTGACATAACACAGTTCTACTATAGGTTCTAAGTGTTCTTCCTGAAGCATACAGTCTAAGAATGCATTGTCACTAATTGGAAGAATTATACAGTGCTTCATTATTATAAACAAAAATGCAAACTAACTTTTAGAAAGTAAAAAGCAATAATTAAAAGTAAGTGTTTAAATGAATTTATTTCATTAATTTCATGAGGTGTACATATTACTAAAGAACAAACAAACAGTAAAAAACAACATTGAATGAAAAGGTAATGTCGACTTTCATACAATGATACCGGAAGAAACACTTTCATTTACTGAGACAAGAGGATTACTTGGAAAATGTAAGACAAACTTAGAGTGAGGGAAAATGTAAAAAGAATGAAAAGGTTTCCACAATTTAAAAGCAAAGACTTCACCCTGTCCGCCCTCGCTGGCTTTCTCTGCCGCCGCACCGCTCCCGTCGTTTCGTTCCGCATAAATCCATATAGATATTTCGCGCGGCTTGAATAGGCATTAAAGTGCAAATACCGCGAAGGGTAGAGCGTTCTACCATCCCATACCAGCCCTGTCATTGGCTGACAACCTCAGTGGCCCAGCTACAGCTGCCTTCACAAGCAACGACCCTCGAATTCTTTTGTCGGACAAGCTGCTCTTTATAACAAACAGATAAATCCAAAAATATTTTTTATATCTTCTAAAACTTTGGATACACGTAGAAATATATTACTGAGAATTGTGTTGTCTGCATTTACCTTGCGAAGTAAGATCTTTTGCGTAAGCAATTTTCACATCTAGAACGAAATATTAATCAATAACTTGGAACATTTGGATTTCGTGAACATTACTTGTATTAAACAAAATTAGAGCGTATTACGTGGATGAAATCGGGACGTTTCATTTGCTTCTCTCTGATTCATGATTGCTTGACACGCAGGTTCTTCTTGCAGGAGGACAAGGGCCGCGACCCCAGCTCTGGCGGAGAATAGAAACGCCCACACAAGTTTTCCGAGTTTCTACGTGGTACGCACATTGTTATTACCAACTAGTATAGCTTTTCAGCTAGGTCAAGTTCAGTCGCTGTCTGGAGAGAATTCTAGCGGCCGGCTGCTCTGATCGGTAGTTTTCCGTGGTTTCTCCGATCAACACCAGGCGAATGCCGGAGCAGTACCCTACCAAACGGGCCACGGACCGCGCGCGATCTTTCCTTCCTCTTCCTTGTCCTATCCTCTCCCCCTTACACACACACTTACACTAACATGCACTACACTACCACATATTCCGGGAGACCGGTTGGGAGCTTAGAGCTTGTCCCGGCTGGGGCGGTGCCCCGCTGGTGGGAGAGTCTTGGTTAGGGGGAAACCCCACTAGCCGACGGTAGGTCGGCGCCGGATCTCGCCATCCAGCGGGGGAAGATCACCGCCACCTCCCGAGAAAAAAAACATGCACTACACTAACGGGACTAATGACCACAGTAGTTGACGCGCCCGGAAACTCGAAAAAATCAGTCAAACCAACTAGTAGTGCTACATAACGGCACAGACTTTCTCATAGTAAAGTTTCCTAATGTTCTTGGTGTGGACTGGCTTTACGGTCTTGTCCCATCCTCTTGCATGTTGCCATCTATCGTCACCTAAAGTAATTATTTTTGAAATTTTCTCAACTTTTCGGTTTCCCAATAGTAGAACCGAAAAATGACTTCAAAAATATTAAAGAAGAGATTATTTAAATATTAAAGATCCTCGTCCTAAATGGAAATTTTCATTGAACAATTTGAAGTCGTTTTTAAGAAAATGGCGATTAAGCATTACTGTAAATGCGAAATTTGAAGCTCTTTTTCACAGGAATCTATTGAGTTTTCGAAAAACTTCATTTAAAGTAATTTGAAGTACTTCAAACCACAAATGCAATAATGTATATAAATAGGTGGAAATGGGCATATTAACTGTGTGAGAGTTATTTAAAAAACACATTTGTGTAATTTTTGAAAAAACAACCACAAAGGAATACACCAATTTCACTTTACGTCATATTGAACAATGTAACTATCCATTGGAAGAGTCTGAAGAAAAAATTGGAGCAATTTTTGAGAAAATGTGTTTGAGTGTTTCTGAAAATGTGGAAATTTGTGCTCGTTTTAACTGCAAACGAGTTTTCGAGAAACTTTGTATGAACTTATTTAATGCTCATGTACTCATAAATATATTAATGTGAAAAAATTGCTGCTAATGTAAATATAACTGACGTGAGAGACGAGTCAAAAAATTATATTGTTTGTAATTTAAAAAAAACAAAAGAATAAATCAATATGGAGTTCGTGTCATCGGATAGGGTACATTTTGCACTACTCTTGTTAAAAATTTAGAGAAGAAAATTTGGAGCCAGTTTTGAGAAAATCTTGTTTTTGTTATTTTTCATAATTGCAAATATTGCATGCACTATTGCACGAAATCTACTAAAAGTTTCAATAAATGTACCTGACTTTTATGAATTAACTATTTATGGACAACAAATTTCACTTGAAGGAAAAATCTCTGTTTTCAAATTTTTAGTTGTGGGAAGACGCCAAAGAAAACCAAACTTTTGTAAATTTCGTGAATTCAAAATTAACCGTGGAGATAGAACCTATACCACCTTTGTAAGTGTATTTTACTCTTTTCTTACAAGAAATTTAAAGAAAAAATTTGGAGCAGTTTTTGAGAAAATGTTGAAAATGCCCGAGGGGCTTCATGTAAAGGACCCTCAAATTTTAAAGAATGGCTTTCAAAATTTCAAAGCTTCAACTCGAGCCAGACGGACAGGGGTTTCTTCAATTTGGAAAAATCATTCGAATGGTTTAGGCGCTACGCACGGACGGACAGATTGACTGACGGACGTTTTGTTTTCAATTGATTTTTCGGCATCAAGGACCCACAAACAAGTATTCTGGCTACACCACGTGTTCGAGGATTTTTTTTCTTAATTTGGCAAATAGATGTATCCACTTTTTCGTTATCAGGGATTTGCAATAAATTTTTTTCTTCCGAAAATCCGCCGTTTTTTCGTGCAGCATTACATAGCTTTCTCTATACTCCGTTGAGTTCGACAAAGGCACTCAGGGAAAATTGAGTGGTAATTTGTCCCAATCCCGGCCACACATTCAACCTCGAAGATTAGAGATCCTAGGGAAGTGTGTTTCCTACTAGATTCGTAAACTGAATTCATTTCTCAGATATTACACGAATTTGGGAATACGGCAATGGATAAAAAATTGATTGTAATGTGTGAGAAGGGCTTTCATCGAAAAATAAAAATCGCCAAATGACAAATGGTCGTTTGAAGAATATTAGAGGTAAATGATGGGCCAGTAGCAATATAGTAATACACTTTAGAATCGCCTTACACCTTCATCATTGAATTAGTCACGCGGACTTTTAAGTAAAATAATGAGAATCAACACGTTTTATTCACTTAGATGGAAAGGTAACTCAAAACCCAATATCAAATATTTTCTCAGAAGTATCTCAATAAATTAAACCAAATGTAAATAACACTCGTATTTAAATACAACTGTAAATATCATTGCTTCGGATTCAAATTTTACCTTAATGTTTCTAGGATGATAGTCAATACTCTGTTTTCTTCCAGAACGAATCATAAATCAGCCAAAAAAGGCAACTTTTCCAACAAATGTAGACTCTAATTTTTCATTAGGTACGGGGCAATAAAAATGCCATTTACTTCACTACATTCCATTTTTCAAGTAATAACATCTGTGAAAGAATTTGGACAGTTTGAAAATGACAGACAGAAAATTATTAAAATTTCATATGACCCGAGCAATGTAACGTATTTGCAATTTAAACGACATTTAAAATATTTTCAAACAAATACTATTCTGAAGCACAGCTTGGAAATGAAGAAATAATTCAATATATTTTCCCTCACATTTCCGAAGTTAGAGATCCTCGTAAGAAGTCGGAAATGTAGAACAAATGCGCTGGTTGGTCAGAGCTGAGTTTTACTCCTGAAAAGTTTTTTACGTGTTCATTTTTATTTTAATTGTTATTATTTTCATTCAATCATTAGAAAATTACAATTTTTAGTGAAGGAACACATCGTAGAAATGAATTCGCCCCTTACAACCAAGAAACACTGAAGAGAGCGGATGGAGTTTGCTCTAAAAATTCTTTAACATCATTCCGTTTCGTAAAAAACTTTCTTTTCAGGAACGCAGTTAAATATATGTGCAAATGTATTTTCCCATGTACATCCTACATAGCAGTTAAAAATTCCGAATTGTTTTTATACAGCTCTATCAACATTCCAATGGAGCACTTTCACATAATTCTGCCTCGTTTTCTCTTCACTGGCAGATGTTCAACTTCACGCGAACTCCGAAAGCGGTATTCCCACGGTGAAATAAATATTGTTCCTCGAGTGTTCAACCAAAGGATTTTACAGAGTTTTCTTTCTGAAGTGTAAACACGACGGCGAGAAAACAACGGCCACCG
>BLKR01002549.1:0-55000 GCA_011170035.1 Teleogryllus occipitalis
TACATTGGAAGAATGTATGCTTGTTCATTAGGGTATTTTATCCTTCCTAAAATGTCGGCAGAACGAGTAGCTTTGTATAGAAAAAAGCTGAAAGAAGACTATTAAAAATGGGAAGAATATTTAGAGAAGGAACAATTGAATAATAAAATTAGAAGAATGAGTATTCTTTGAAAAGGCAGATTGAACTACTCAGCGTTAAAAGAGAAAACTGCTGAATGCCAGTATAGAAGACAAAGACATTTGGTAGGCATGCATGGTATTAAACTGGTACTCCCCTATTGGTAGCTACAAGAACAGTTTCAGAATGGCTCTTGCAGGTGTAAGACAATCATTAACATTGAGTCTGAGAAAATGTTCTGCAGTACTGAAGCTAATCACTGTAGATAAATTTCCAGTGCTGTCATGAAGCGGAGAAAAAATAAAAGAACTTGTAATTCAAGGGAACAAGAGAAAGCAATTGAAGGATTTTACGAATGTGATGAAATTAGATGGCAATCTCCAGGTAAGAAGGATTGTATTATAATATGTGAAGAGAAAGGGAAGGTGTATAAACAGAAAAGACATTTGATCATGTCAATTAAAGAAGCCTACCAACTGTTCAAGAAACGGTATTCAAATCTCCAAATTGGAACATCAAAATTTTGTAACTTGTGTACAAGATATGTTTTACCCTTTGCAAAGATGCTGCACAAATATCATTACAATGTAGATCTCATATTAGAAAGTTTAAAGAGGAGTCACAGACTTCTATGCTAACGAGCTCGAAGGATGTACTAGAAAAACAGGTATGTGACAAATTGTATGGAGAATGCAACAGTTGTGTAAACAATTTTCATGAAATGGGAAAAAATGTATACAGTGTAAAGTATTAAGTCATCCCATTTCATATGTTCAATAGTCAGTAAAAGGGAGGATTTGCCAGGGGGAAAATGTAGGTACAGTGCAGTCATTAACAGATCTGTTGAAACAAAAAATTAGATTTTACTTGCAATATTCATTCATAAAACAAATTCAAGCTGATTCATTTAGAACTGCTAAAACCTATATTAAGAATGATGAATCTATACTTTAGATTGATTTCTCAGAGAATTACACAACCTTATATCAAGATAACATTTAAACTACTCATTGTGCTAACAATTGAATAATGCTTTTTACTGCAGTGGGCCGGTTGCCAAAAGAAGTGACATGTTATTGTCAGCGATGAACTTGTTCACGGTAAACATTCTGTTTGGGTATATATCGAAGTACTTACGCTGCAATTGATAAATGCACTGCCGGGAGTTAGTTTCATAAACCTTTTCGGATGGTTCAGCAGCACAGTTCAAGAATAAATTCAGTATCACAAATCTTGTACATCTTAAAGAAGATTATGATTTACTTAACATAAAATGGAACTTTTTGTCACATCTTGTGGCAAAGGTGCAGTAGATGGAGGTAGAGGGATAAGGTGATCTGTCTGGAATGCTGTCAAGGTAAGAAGATACATTAGAGATGCAGAAGAATTTGTTCAGTGTGCTCAGGATGCAGTTACGAGTGTTAAAATTCTTGTGGCCAACAAAAATGCAATTGAAACAAGTAAAACATTCCTTGCTGAAAGGTGGAAATTCCTGGTGGAAGAAAGCTATTCCATACCTGGAATAAAAAAAATACCATGTATTGAAACCTCTTTCTGATAATACCGTTAAAATGAAACTAACAGAGAAAAGTCAAGGAAAATTAATGACATTTTGGAAATTACAGTACTATTAAATATTCAATTCTTGAAATTATTTTTATTTTTTAAGCGTGTATTGTTACAGTTAACTTTACTACTTTCAAGGAAGCATTGTCAACTAAACTTGAAATAAAGTGAAGAATTTAAAATTAAGTTCAATATAAAATTAGATTGAAAGCATTATAAGCACATTTATTTATGTTTAAGGACTTATGCCAGTACTATTATTATGTGTTTACTGAAAATGTTAATTTTCATTTTCACTATTATGTTTCAAGTTCACTAATTGGACTTGTCATGATCGTAATGCAATTTTTATGAATTTTCCAGGTCATGTAATTCTAATTAATAACAAATTTAATTAATCACTAATACCCATTACTTTTACTGAAAAATTATTGTGACACAAATGTGTAAAGAAGAGAATTTTGGTTTCTGCAAGAAGATGAAAATAAAAGGCTATTTGATGTCATGACCATAACAAGGTTTTTTGTAATTATTGTGAATGGAAAGTGATGGTATTTTGCTATTATGCATTCCTATTCTATGTTATAACAATGTAAAAGTCTTATGTAAATAAATTTATTTAGTTGTGTTTTCCCTGACTTTTTATTTTTTGTATCAATGTATGAGTCACACCTGTAATGATGAAATCGCCAAGCTACAAATTACATTATCTATAAATAGACATATAATATTCTATTGATTTATAAATAAAATATTTTGTTTATTAAGTGGTTGCAGCATAAACTCTTGAAGAGCTGTCTTCCAATTTCTTACTTTTTCATTGGTTTTTAAAAATGTGGGTTTTGAATTGTTTCAGGGCAATTTAATCATGGGTGAATCACTTTTGTCAGTATGTTGGAAACACCGCACCAGTGAACTTGCACCAGTTTATACAAGTTTATTGGAGAACAATTTTTTGGTTGATTGCACTATATCAGCCGAAGGTCAAAACCTCAAAGCGCATAGGCTGGTTTTATCTGCAAGTAGTCCTTATTTTCAAGTAAGTTGAATGTTAATTTAATCATATTTTTCTCTTTTTGGTTCGTTCTTTTAATACTGCAAATAAAGATTTTTGAAAATTCTAATGCATAACATCATCCTTTAGACTAGTGAAGTCAGGAGAGAATTGAGACATGTTTTCTAATTAACATTTCATTAGTATCATATATTCATACCTGTAACACATGTCCTGTCAGAATTCTTCATAATATTTAATAACAATTTCTGTGGTTTTGTTCTGATGTGCTATTAATTTTTGGTCTTCACTGGTGTATGTATTTTTTAATTGTATAGTTTTTGTGTATCTTCATTTAAGGTTGTTAGAGTGAGATATTCTCTAGTAGATATTACAGTCTAAAATATTTATTTGTGTTATAAGTGGGTACTGAGAGACCTATATTAACAAAATAGAGACTCTTATGTTGAGTTTTATTTAATTATACGAATCAATTTTGTTTCATAGATGGAAAATAAAAATATTTCAAAACCACATAAAGACTAGTTTCTTAATTAGTCCCAACAGATCACGTGGCCAAGGAATGTAAAATTGAGGCATACGATTGAATATAAAAAAAGCACTATTGCACAATTAGCAAGAGCAGAATTACAAAAAGTAACATTATAGACATATATCTATATTTTTTTATGACGTTTGCTAATAATGGCCAGAATTTCCTAATCTGAGTAGAGTGAAAAGTCTTCGGTAAATTGGGCAATGCCATAATGTCCTTGGGATTGGCAAAACTGCTCAGTGTTCGTGATTCTTCACAGTTTTGTTTTTGAATACTGTTCATGCTTGGTCGACAATCACTATGAATTGGTGGAAGATTGGTTTCCAAATTTGAGAGAAGATGAAATAATTCCTCCCAATGTCACACAGAACAGTGACAATAAAAAGTTTTCAAATATTTTTCAATGCTTGTTTCTCTCTAATTTTTACTTCTTTAATTAAGTGAGCCAATGGTAGGATAAACCATATATTATTCGTTTGCTTAACATCATCAGAATTTTGTTTCTCTCCAATATTGTATAAAGCTTTATATTGTAAGTTAACAGAAATTTTACAGTTATTATTTCCATTATTTCTGAGTGGGATTAAGTAATTGGCAGAAACTATTTGCTGATTGAAATGTTTCCAGCAGAATTTTATATCATGTTATATATTGATTTAGATGCAGATTGTTGTGAAACGTACATACCAAACTAATAATGATCAAATGAAATTACAGCCTCTTATAATTTTGAGAAATGCATTAATTAGACCCTGAATAATAAAATTATAACACTGTTGAAGTTAAAATCTTCCAAAGCGATTTCCAAGTGGCAAGGTCTTTTGTAATTGTTTACTTTGAAGTTGCACTCGAAATAAAAGAAAGTTTTGGAAATAAGACATGAGACTCATTCAAAATGCATTACTACTGTTCAGGGAATGCAAACAATTAAATAAAATATAGTGCTGTAGAGAAAACAGGTTTCTATTAAAATACTAATACCACCAATGGCTGAATTTATCATTCCTCTTACAATTTCAATTTCATTTCCCCATGGCTGAATGTAGATACTGTGGGCTTCCAAGCACAAAATTGTATTGGGCATGCCATCAGAAAAAATATTTTAACTAAAAATTACTAATTATGATACAATAAATCCTTGTTCAGGTTAGATGTAAATTACCAAATTACTTGCAAAGTACAAATTACGTTTTTAATTTCTCATTTACAACAACATGTTTAGTTTCTTATTGTTCCATTCAATTAATTTTTAAATTCAAACGTTCCGTAAACTGTTTGATTAATGATAATAGTCCATAAAAACATTTTGTAAAGTTTTTAATAATATTTATTTTTAAATATTCAGGCACGACGTTGGGAGGTCCAAACCTTATTTTGCTAGTAGGGAAATCCAGCTCTGCATTTACCTATACTTTGAATGGTTGATGGTTGAAAACCAACATAAAAAATATTGTCATTTGAAAACATTTGATACCACTAAAAAGTTCATTCAGGTGCTGACTTGTGCTAAAGGTATTTTGCAACAATGGTGTAGAAGGCAATAGCATCTACTGTGTATCTCGCATAATAAAAGTTAAAATGAATCATTTTTGAATAATTCATTAATCAAATAAGTAGGTAATCATTGTTCAGGATGAAAAGTCAAAAAGCTTACATACGAAATAATAATTCTGCACTGAAGATAAAATATCTATAAACTCTCACGATCACACATTTATTTGATCATAGAGATTGGTATCAAAATTATTAATTTGGAATTTTAATTGAATTAAGTTTTTCATTCAGATTGCACAAATCATCATATCCATCATCTCATCTATCATCATATCATTTCAGCTTTTATGAATATCTAGTTAATATCAAATGCAATGTTTTCCAGGAGTGAGGATCTTTTAATTTGGTCCAGAAGATGTAGAGGAATGCAAGATCTCTTGCCGGAGACCTGTCATTCGATTTGAATAAATCACGCCATGCGCATGGTGTTACCGAGCTGCATGCTACCGTCCCAACCCTCCAGGAAGCGCATGAACCTCTCCCTTTGGACTGATTTAGCTTTATAATTTTGCAAAATTCTCCCATTCGAACGGTAGATGTCCTTCAAATTGTGTATATTGATTCTTCGAAATGCTGGCTACCTAAGGAGCAGTTTTTAAAAACATTTTTAACAGTTGGTTTTCTCACAATTTTAAAATTTCAGGTCAGATCTGTCACATCGCCATAAGAGCCCATGTTAAAATGACAAATTTTACTGTCTCATTGCGCAAAAAGTAGATGGTGAAATCCATTCAAACTTTACCAGAACATAGAACAACTTCTCATATTTTGATTAATACAATAAAAAAGGCATTTTAAACATAATACATCTTGCTCTAACCACCTTAAGTGTTTTATCCTTTGCTTTGTTTTTCAGGGCCATATGCCATCATAAATACACATTTCGAAGTGGTTAATCTTTGTTACAGCTTTCTTTTCTAACAAAGTTAAGTTTTGTAATGTCTATTTTATATCGTGTTTATCTTTGATCACGTAAGAATCGGTTCTCATTTTCATGCAGTTTCTATTTTGTTATTTCTTTTTCCTCTATGTATTCTTGTATATATTTTAAGATATTCCATGCTTTAAACATGATTTGTTTAAAGTTTATTTGATTAAAGTGGAATGAGTTTTTTTAATGATTTGTGATCATTAGTCAATGTCTCACTATTGTCATTCTCTGAAACTTCTAATTTTGAGGTAGTTCAGTTTTTCTAGAATGCTGAGAAAATTATCTTCAAAAATCGTGATTTCAGTTTTGGCAACCTGGAAAAGCCAAAAAATTTCAAATGCAGCCTGGCAACAACACAGAAGACTTGAAAATAATGATTATTAATCTGGTAGCTGCGTCTATGAGACTCGGATCAATTAACCCATTAAGGACCAAATTCTCTCCAAATAAAACACCTCCCTAAAATGCAATAGATCACACAAAAATCTATAACTTGTTTCTCTTTATCCTACTTCCGTAAATCTTGGATAACCGCCTGCGTAACCATGCTCCCAAAAACCAGCAAAGATCATCGGCATCCTTCCAAATACCGTCCCATCAGCCTTCTCCCCATCCTCGGAAAAAATTCTAGAAAAGATCATCCTCAGACCCACTCCTAAATCCCATTATCCGTCCTGTTCAGTTTGGTTTCAGAGAGGCCCGTTCCGCGGCCCTCCGAATCCTCAATCTTGCCATGTCTATAGCCACCCCTCTCCGCTATAAAAGAGAAATTCCCGCCATTGTCACCCTTTCATACCCCCTATGAAACCGTTGTGCACAATATACTTTTAATGAAACTCCATTCACACATCCCAATCGATCCATACTCCCTCCTACAAAACTACCTCGTTCTGAGATCCTTCTACGTCCGGCACCCGTCAAAATATTATTCCCCAATTACTCTATCAATGCCGGGGTCCCACAGGGCGCTGTGATCTATCCCAACCGCTTTTCCATTTATGAGAATGATATCCCCCTACACCCGGTGTCAAGGCTTTCCTATACCACACTGACTGCTTTTCTCTTATACTTCCGATCCCTGCCTCTCTCCCTCACCCAACTTCAGAAATGTCTCAACACCCTCCACCTCCGGACCTACGAATACGCCATTACAATTAACCCGGAATAATGCCAAGCTATCCTTTTTTCATTAGACCCCCCTCTATGCCCCACCCCTCCCAATTTCTCAACATCCCATTCGGTGTCAGCCCACAGCTAAATACCTTCGTACCCATTTCTCCTTTGGACTCTGGACCCATCACATAACAACCATAGCAAAACACCACCGCATCATCAACACCTTACCTACGCTCACCCAACATTGTTTTATACTTCGCTCGAAAACGACCATAGAATCACCCGTTTCGAAAACAATTCGCCTCATATTCCTCCTTACAAAGATACAATGACATCAGGTCCCAACATCAAATTCCTCGCATCCTTACCTTTCTCCACAATTCCTCCCAAAATCAAATTAAAAACTTCCTCTCTAATAACCCTTATAAGCATATCCTCATACCCCACCTTGGAGGTCCTTCAAACCCAGACTTGAAGTAGAATTAAAAAATACACTATTGAAACCCTCCAGCTCCTACCACCACCACCCACCAAACCAGAAGCACAAGACGAGACTTCATTAGACGCATTACAAACTATTTCAACTCCTCTCAACAGAACGATATAGTTAAAATTAACGAAAAATGAAATAGTTCGTGCCCCACAGCAATCAGCTAGAATCCATCCCTTCTTTTCGAAAACAGCATCGCCAAAATTAAATAACCCGCCCACCTAAACAAAATAGCCCATCTTCCCAACAGAACAAATCACAAACGCCAATGCATTTTTCAATTAACCAAAAACCAAATAATCCGTCCTCCGCAGCCGCCAGTAAACATTCCATCCCTCCTTTTCGAAAATACCATTACCACAACAAAATAACCCGTCCTCCCGGTTCCACCAACACCGTAAAAAAAGTTACTCCAACCTAGAATGAAAAAAACTGTAAACAAAATCCCACTCAGCAAAATAATCCCCGTCGTGTGGAGGAAGGTCGCCATAAAAAATCCAAAAATAAGCACCCATTGAAAGTCCCCCAGAGTGAAGAGCCAACAGACGTTGGCAGGCATTCGGAAACAACAGCAGCAGCGAGCGTGCCGCGGCGTCGCGCGCGGTCAGGCGCACTGGCGGCCTGGGGTGGCGTCAGCCGGCCGGCGGGCGCGCCCGGCAGTTCACAATTAATTACTCGGAGTTCGAAGAGCAATTAAATTAATTTTTGCGCAGTTAGGAATTAAATCGCTCTACCAGATGGAATATTGGGTTTTGTAGTAACCGATTTTGCTAGTGCCAGCTTAAGAGAGATGGAAGCTTAGCAGATAATGTACTGAACTCAGCTAGCTGGGGATGTATGACGTTGCTCCTCCTCCCTTATTTCAAGGCCAGACCTCGCCTGCCTGGTGATTGTAGTACTCCCCGTGAGAGAGCAGATGAGAGCAAACAAGGTATCTCACATTAGCTCGTAAACCAGTGCTACCACACTTCATCATAATTTTTTAATGGCTTGTTTTTTCAATATAAATGACCATAGCATTTGTGGATAATTTTATAATTTCTATGATGATTATCGGACACATTTCTCTATTGCTGTAATGAGAGTGAACCAGAATGTTCCGAGATATTAATTATTATGAGGAAGGTAGTTTTGACATGTGATCAAAACACTAGATTCCCTAAATTTTCAAATAGCCTACCGTGCCCTTCAGAGAATTAGTGTGCATGGCAAGACTGTGCGTGATGTGAAACAATAAAAATCTATGGTCGAAACAATGAGTGAAAAAAGATTTCCATTGATTACCGCCTTTGCAGGAAACAGCTTTCATTTTATTGTTCTGTCAGTCACTATTAACTTTTCTTTCTCGTATACATATGTATATACGGAGTAATGTACATAGTATAGGGAAAGTTATGTAATACTGCACGAAAAAATGGCGAATTTTCGGCAGAAAAAATTCATTCCTAGGCCCTGATAACGAGAATGCGGATAAATCCAGTTGCTAAATTATGAGAAAAAATCATCTAACACATGGTGTAGCCTTGTTTAATGGGTCCATGAAAAACCAAAAGAAAGCAAAAATGTCCGTCCGTCTCTAAACACTACAAGTGCCTAAACCATTCATACGATCTTTTCCAATTTGAAGAATCCGTGTCTTATCTGGCTGTAGGTGAAGCGTTGAAATTGTGTAATTCATTATAAAATATCCGGGATATAGGAAATATCAAACCACAATAGTTTACAAATAAATTTACTTATCAGAAAATTTAGCCATACATGTGTTTCGGGAAACTTTTTCCATCATCAGTGGCTTTACTATATAAAATTAAATCCACAAATTAACATATAAAGAGCTAAACTTACAAGGAAATGCTTAATCTAATTGAACATTAAATTATTTAATTAGAGTACTTACCCAAGTAACATGGATTAAACACTTTATTGACCATGGTGAAACTGTCCTCTCAACCCGTCAATTCAAACCATTGCTATCATCATAAATTTGCAGTTTTCCATTCTTGGATACATAGCACGTAATGGTTTTAGAGAAGAAATGCTAATCTTTCTCTCTGTTCTGTATTGTTCTTTAAAGGAGCTATTTAGTGAGGAGACTGGAAAACATGCATTTGTCATAGTCTTAAATGCATCGTTTGAAATACTGAAAGCAGTAATTGATTTTGTGTACCGTGGAGAAACCCAAATTCCAGAAGGCAACTTGAAATCATTTCTAACTCTTGCTCAGTCCTTACAGATTAAGGGCTTACAAGCTTTTACTCAGGAATATGTATGTAAAGCAACAGTACATTTTACATTATTTTACTTGTAATGTTCTAAAGCTTAGAGAATATGTGTTTTACTTCTTTCAGGAAAATAACCCGTCTAGCAGTACTGAAAATGTCCCACAAGATTCATGTGCAAAGAATCAAGTCACATGTGAAGTTCAAGGCGTTAATGCAAGCCAGGTGAACAGCCCTGAAAATAATCACCATTCTGTTGGCTACATAGATGCTGTGTCCACGAACTCTTCTGTTCCCTTAAAAGGATATAGTGTGTTGTGTGACCAAGTGAGGTCATCATCAGTGATGATGCCTTTGCAAGAACAGTGGAGACAAGGGAGTGATGATGTTTCTACAGCCATGGAAATAACTGTCAAAGATGAACTTGCCGTTTTGGAAACGAGAAATGAAAAGTTGTATAATTCTAAAAGTGATAATCCCACGTCAGGAAATTTCACAAGTAATATGGATGGTGAAACTTCATCTGTGTGCAGTGAAGAGGATTTGAACCTGATCTCAAGTACGTTAACTAATGTTTGTAGTATTTATTTCACAAAAAATTGTTTTATATTGAGTAATTGAAGTGTCTCAGAAGTAAAGGAGATTAGTCACCTTTTAAAAACTCTGTGGGACAGCATTTTAACGGGAAAGTACATGCTATGTCTGTCCCCCTCTGTCAGATGTGGTTTGGTGAACTTTCTTGTATCTTCCCGGCCTCGAGCAAGCAGAGGGGTGTGTAGGACGATAGTAGATGTCCAGCGTTTACTTTGCCCACTATGTCCAACTGTTGCTTCTTCCATCACTTAGGAAATACGGTCTCTGTCTTAGGCAGATATATATGTTCAGTAGAAGGTTCGGGCATTGTCGTGCAGCCGTTTTCAGGGCTTCTGGTATGTCATTAGACCCTGTGGCCTCCCTGTTTTGGAAGATAGAGGCTTTTCCTCTGATTTCTCGTTCTTCAAAGAGTTGTACTATCTTTGGAGTGTTTCTCCTGTGGTCTAAGCGGGTGTCTGGAGAACAATGTGTCCGCGTTGAGGTGCGTGGAATCAGCGCTGAGATTTCCTTCCGGGGCCCGCTTCCGGAGTTTTTTGATCACTAGTGGCCCCGTCCCTATGGATCTCCGTCGACTTCTTCGATAAAGGTCTTCCAGGATTGAGATTTGCTTTGGTCGATCTTGCTTCTCAATGTCTTCTTGACATCCTCGTGTTGGGCAGTCAGCAGCGCAGGTCTCAGTCTTGTTCTCTGGGCCCTGGGACATTTTTCCTCAGCTCCGGTATCTCTTCAGTCCACCAATAGACTGACCGTCTACCGTTCTGAGGTTATTTTGCAGGATATTGATGCGACAGGCCTCTTGCAGGGCGAGCCGTGTGGGTTTCTCCCACAAACCATTCAGTGCTTATAATGGTGGAGTGGTGAATTATCCTTGCTGCTGTTGCATTTTTTGAATCAGCTTGGGTTCGTCCAACTTCCCTCTGCTTTCGGGTTTCTGCCGCACGGAGCACCCTCTCGGCCACAGGCGAAGTGTGATGTACTGGTGGTTGCTGCCTGTGTGGTCCTCAATCATCTGCTAGTCCGTCACTGGCTGCGAGTTTTCCTGTTGCGAACGTGATATGCGAAGTTATTTCCGCGCTCCGGACTAATTGAAGGTATGCGTGGATTCGACATTCAGATCTGTCAGGTTATGGCTGACCGCCTTCCCAATAAATATCTTGCCCTACTGTGCGATAGCATGCCCCAATTCTGTGCTCTAGCGCTGAAGTCGCCGGCCACGAAGGTGTGTCTCTCATATCATGTTTTCTATGCCGTGAATTTTTCTGCGGTACTCGTCTATTCCCTTGTTGGGAGTCAAGTAGCAGCTCACAATAGTAATTAACCCGCCTTTTATCCAAAATTCTTCCGGGACCATGCCTTTCTAGAGGGATCTTTGCGATGTCAATGATCCAGACAGCCTCGATTTCTGCAAATTATTTGTTTTCACCTTATGATCTGAGGTTAGCATAAAAATGTTAGAAGCTACACACTGCCTCACAATGAATCTCAAATGAAGTCGCACATTCGATGATACTTGATGAAAAAGAATCGAATTTTGATTTGATAAAATGTATATATGGCAAATGTTTATGGGTGGTATTTGTATAAAAACAAATGCCTTGTTTCCCTTCTGAAATACGGCAATCTTTCTCATGAAAGACTTCAGGAGAGTTGGTTACTTTTGAATAATCACTGTTTTGTTTCAAGGCTACAATGAGACTTCTCATGGGAATGTGGAACCATCAGAGTTGCCATCTTCAAAGCAGCAGCTTACACAATTGGAGGATCAAATGTCTTCAGGCCAAGATGTTGCTGAGGAAAGTGAATCTTTGTTACCTGTAGTTGTGCCAAAAAGTGAACAATTGACTATTGAGAATGAAGAACTTATGGATTTTCCTGATGAGTCAGGAAATGATATGAATGAAAGTGTTGAAGAAACAGGACCTGCAACTGCTGAACAAAATCTTGACCAAAGCTCTAGTAAGTAGATAAATATCTTTACATTTTTATTCCTAGTATCAGAATTGTTGCACATTTGGATAACCTGGAAAAGTTAGTCGGTAATTCTTCTGGCACTGGAAAAATGAGGGAATAGTACAGGCAGCCGGTAAAATTATTTAATTCTTTATGAATAAATTTAAGAATAATAAAGTAGGTAATCAAGTTTATTACATTTATTTCGCCCTTTTTACTATATTAGTGAGAAGGGTTGGATAAAACGGCTTTTTTCAGTGGGTATTTTTTAGTTTATTTCTTTTTGGTTTTATTGAGGAGTATTACTTTTTAAAGTTAATTCAAATGCGATGTTGATTTTCATCATTTAAAAAGTCTAATTTAAGAACATTTTGTGTGTATTTTTGGTCAATTTCTTTGAGACTTTAAATTGTACAAAGTAAAAAATGCGGAACATGTAAAAAAATGTATCATGTGTGCATTTTATAGTAAATTTGTGTTGTTCTTGTGTTCTTTGTAATTGTGAGGTTGTTTGATTAATGTTTCTGGGCAAGCCCACTATAATGGTCGTTAGTGCTGTTAGTGTGGTGAATGTTTTATCCTGGGATGAGATGGTGTTTTCTCCCACTTGTGAATCGACCTACATGTCGGCCTGTGAGTGATTTTTCCCATCCTGGTGTCTCCCCCAGGGGGGGGCAGCACTCGAACTGACACAAGCTCTTAGATCCTGACTGATCTCTCCACATGAGAGGTAGAGTAGTGTGCTTGTAAGTGTATGTGTAAATATAAGTGTACGTGTGTGCGTGTGTTTAAGGGGAGAAGAGACAAAAATGAGGAAGGGAAGATTGCGGACAGTCTGTGGCTCGTTTGTTGGCATACTTCCCTTAAGAACAGGGGCGCCCAACGGAGTCGAAATTGATCCCCCAGGGGTCGATTACACTTTAAAGATGTCGACGTTGATGATGAACGGGCAATTAGAGGATGATATCCAAAATTGGATGACTGATTGTTGTGATAAAAATCAAAATCACTTTGATTATAAAAATATTTAGGAATATATTTTTATTTTACGTATATAAATCTACAACACTTATTATAACAAATTACAAATTCAGTCGTTTTTTACCTTTTACAGTGAATTTTACCTTCACATTAATAATACTTGAGCCCAATTATAATCTGTGATTTTATTTTTGAAAACTTGTAATTTTTTGTAAATTTAAAAATAGTAATATTACAAAAAATGAAAATACTACCATTTTTTTCTAACCTTGTTGGTGGCACTAGATGGCGCTGTAGAACAAAACTAAATATGCATGTCAAATGCAACCCGCATCACTGGGCAGCGTTTTTGTATTTATGTCGTTAAATAACTCCTAAACAAAGCGTTCTAGGGTATTGAAAACTAAAATTTTGTGGCCAAAGGCCTCAAAGAAACGTTCCTCAACCTGTAATGTACAGGATGAGATCTACTTAAATATTCTGTTACATTTTTGCTGGTCGGGCGCTTCTCGATATCACCCCACCTGTCAGAGTGCGAGAGTGAGAGAGAATCTGCAACTAAATGTGAGTGGGGGGGGAGAGAGACAGACACCGACAGACGGACCGATGGACACTGACACAGGCAGACAGACAGAACGTCTTCCGGGTTCCGCTAGTATTTGTCTAATTGTTAACTTTCAGTCAGTTGTGAGCAATTATTTATATTACGATATCGTATGCTGTGTATTATAGAAAAAATTGAAGGAATCGATGAAGCAAACCAATGTTTCAAATGCGATAGAAGCGGGATAAAGGTTGGGAACTCCTGATTTAGAGGGGGAGAGAAAGGAAAAAAACACGAAAAACTATCGATCAGAACAGCCGGACGCTAAAATTGCCCTCCAGGCAGTGACTGAATTGGATGTGGCTATTATATAGCTAACATCACAAATCTACCATTAGTGCAGTCGATGGAGAGACAAAAGTGGGTCCACCTTGCAAAAGGTGAGGCAGAAGATTTTGTTTTTTACTTTCTCGGTTTACGAATTCTTCCTAAAATGAGAAAGTTATATAATCGTGTGCCAGAAAATGTCGAATTTTCGCCAGAAAAACTCTTATTGCTGGGCTCTGCTAACGAAAAAGTGGATAAATCTTG
The DNA here is from genome assembly GCA_011170035.1 of Teleogryllus occipitalis. NCBI lineage: Eukaryota > Metazoa > Arthropoda > Insecta > Orthoptera > Gryllidae > Teleogryllus > Teleogryllus occipitalis. The sequence continues at coordinate 14,205 of BLKR01002549.1, forward strand.
TAAAATGTAGAAAAATCCTCTAATTCGTGGTGTAGCCAAAATCCATGTTTTGTTGCTTCTTGATACCGAAAAATCGATTGACGGCAAAACGTTTTTCCGTGTGTGGTCAATGCTAGCGCCTAAACCATTCTGCCTATTATCTTCAAAATTGATATCCCCGGATCGTTCTGTCTGATGTCGCGGCTCTTGAAGTTTGAAACCGATGTTTTAATTTAGGGGGTACTTTACATGAAGCCCCTCAGATTTTTTCCAACTTTTTAAAAACAATTGCTCCAAATTTATGGGTTAAATTTTGTTGAATAATGCAATTGACATTTGACTGACATCAGAATGATGCAGGTATCATTTTCATTGTTTTCCCGATTTTTCGAACGTTGCAAAAAACAATTTCAAAATATAAAATATAACAAAAACGGTAAATGTAACGATGTCATTTTCGGGTATCGCTCGTTTTTTTCGAAAATTTCAAAACTACAAAATTGAAGAGGAATTTTTGCCTCGGTCTTTTCTACGAAATTAGAAATAAAAAGGTCATGTATGATTTTTTGAAGAAACTAGTAATTTTTGCGTAATTTGCGCTCAATTTTTTAACGGAATTGTTTCTTCTGAAAAATCGGTCCAATTTTTAGTTTCTCGTATACGTACGTATACATAGAGTAATATATGTAGTATAGAGAAAGTTATGTAATGACCAAAAAATGGGTGCATTTTCGACACAAAAATTAATTGCCGGGTTGCGACCTGGTAACATGCTTTTGGATGTTTTCCACGGTCTTCCAGTGCTTTCCAGTTTGCTCTCTACAGTCGGGTAAACAAAAAGAGTTGCACGGAGCCTAGGCGAGGCTGTAAGGAAAATGGACGACTGGGGAGTTGGTCCGGGTCAGGAAATTGGTAACGATGTGGCTGGGGGCATTGTCATGGTGGAGCTTGACCATGTCTTTGATGTCATCTCAGGCACGCGACTCTGCGTTTCAATCTCTTGAGCACCTCCAGGTGAAAGTTTCTCCCTGCGGCACAAACTCAAAATGGACGATTCCTCTGGCGTCTAAGAAGACAATGAGCATCGTTTTGATGCGAGACTTCCTCATTCGCGCTATCTTGTAATGGGGGGATGATTTTGTGTTCCAGTCGCTTCTCTCCCCTTTTGTTTTCCGTATTTTTCAATGCAGATTTTATTTTTTTTACCGAACACTGTTTTTATGTATGGATAACATTTAATCTGATTCATTTAATTTTTAAAATATTAAAATGTTAAAATTTTTTCGAAACTCTCCTATTAGTCTTGCCTAATATTAAGTTAGGACTATACCCAATTATCACTGAATTTATAGATACAGGCTATGGCTGTGATACTAAAGAATTCAATGAATATGAAGACAATGACCGTTTAAGCAGTTTCATTTGTCGATTTTAAGCATCTTAGTAACATGTGACAATAATAAACGAGAAAAATCTCAATTGATATTTGGTATGCTCAAAACACGCTGGTTAAACGTCATATTTACGTCTCACCAAGGTCATTTCGCCTGACGATCAAAAAATATTCAAGTTTGGGCTGATCGTTATAGCCTGCCATCGACTTTTGACGACTCGTTAAACTTCTATTGAGAGGTCCATGAAACGCATGCACTGTATTTTGTTAACTTTATTTTACTCTTTTACTGTTAAAGTGAAACATGGGTGATACACGCGTACGTATTCTTGAGCCCTGAAAAACCTATTTACTAACATTAGTTATTACCTTCTTTACTAAGTGATAGCAATGAACATTATTGACAAAATCTGATAACCATAAATGTTCGCACCCGTACAAAAGAAACCACAGGATATTAAATTATAATGTAGGTGTAGATAAATAAGACAAGTATATTAACGATATTAATAAAGAAAGAAAACTACATGATGGACAGACTCCGGTGCGCGAGTAGCCTACTCGTGCTACGAATGGCCTCGCGAGTGATGAAATATAATTTAACATGGCAGATAATTGTGGTGCTTGACTTTTGAAGTGGTTCTAAGAAACATGACAGCTTTTTAAGAAACTATGAGCATATAACATGGAATTTCGCAAACCAACAAAAATCATTTTTATGACTTTATACGATTATCAGGTTTGTAACCATATGAAGATTGGCGAAGGCGGTGTTCCTGATGATTTCAGATGAATTAGAACCGCGTCTGGAATACCTCTCATACTTTTTAATAGGCCTTTAACGCCCTTTCAGAAGATCTTGATAGCTTTAAGCTTTTGGACTAAAGATTTTCATCTTGTGGTCGGCGACTGCAATGGAATTTTGACATCCACAGAATGCAAGTAAATACAAAGACCGCTTCTGCAATCGCCGAACTACTAGCCACAGTATATGGTAACAAGTAGGGGATATATGCGGGTTCTGCCCCACTTTTGGCAGGGTGCCAATTGTGCTCCAGAACCCGCATGTGTTTTGGACGACGTCGCCATTTTGTTTCAGGTGGGGCAGAATCCGCATGTGTTTTGGACGACGTCGCCATTTTGTTCCAGGTGGGGCAGAACGCGCATGTGTTTTGGACGACGTCGCAATTTTGTTTCAGGTGGGGCAGAACCCGCATGTGTTTTGGACGACGTGGCCATTTTGGTTCAGGTGGGACAGAACCCGCATTTGTTTTGGACGACGTCGCCATTTTGGTTCGGAACCCGCATGTGTTTTGGATGACGTCATCGCGTGGGGCAGAACCCGAATATGTTTTGGATGACGTCATCGCGTTCGCGCCTGCGGGTTCTGGACCAATTTTGGACGGGTGCCAATTGTGGTCCAGAACCCGCATGTGTTTTGGACGACGTCGCCATTTTGATTCAGAACCCACATGTATTTTGGATGACGTCAGAGGGACGTACGTCATCGCGTTCGCGCCCCGTCCCAGATGAGCGTATCGTATCGTGTTCCCATGTCATCGTGTGTGTGCGCGCACGCCCTGGCGGCGAAACGTGGCGGCGTGGGCGGGTGGCGCGCTCTGTGAGCGTCGGCTGGAAGTCGGAGGCGTGTGTGTGTGTGTGTGGGGGGGTCTTCAAAAACGCGAGTCGGCGCGAGGTGGATTCGAACCGCCGGGAGTAGCGTTTCCTGTGAGGGTGTGTGGCGCGCTCGCTGGCCTCGACACGACGGAGAAGAGTGTCTCTTGTGTTTTACGATACGCGCGCGCGCTCGCCGGCGGAGCAGACACACACACACACACACACACACACACACACATATATATATATATATATATATATATATATATATATATATATATATATATATATATAAATATGTGAATGAATTAAAAAAATTGTTTTGTATAATGAATTTTTTCAAAATATATACTTTCTAAATCTGGTACACTTGTTATGTATCCCGCCACCTCGAGGCAGGGATTTCCTTTTTTTTCCCCAGTCAATCAATCAATTCTGACGTCACCGGGGGAGTCGTCTTTTTCATGATAGTGGGGAAAAGGTGGGAGTGGAGGCGCGCGCGTCTCATTCAGTCGTTGACGACAGAGGTGTCAACATCGGTGTCTCTCTCTCTCACTCACACACCAGCAGCAGCAGAGCGCAATCATTCATGGTGTGTTTATATATATATATATATATATATATATATATATATATATATATATATATATATATATATATCGTGTAGAAGCGGCCCTTGATCGTTTCGCCTCGCAGATCTAGCAAGTACGTCACGGGATTCGAGAGATGCACACAAACGATTTTGAAGTGTTTGGTTCCCCATCGCGCTTCGTAGTCTTTCCGAAGCGGTGAGCTTTTGTACGTGCTAACCCGAACGACGTCATCGACTCGAAATCGATTTGTCCTCAGGAAACGCGGGTCGAGCGTTTTCACTTGCCCGTACACCGTGTGCGTGAGGCTATCGTCTTTGACGTCTTTCGGTTTCATACCGATTGTTCGATGTTTGGTATTGTAATCTCGGAGGAGGACGGTGAGCAACAGGGTCCAGGGTCGCGTCCCCTCGGCGGTGAAACGTCTCCACATCCGCTCCTTGAGCGTTCGATTGAAACGTTCAACGACGGCGGCCTTTACGTTCGAAAAGCTCGAATAATGATGAATGTCACGCTCTCGGAGCCACTTGTTGAGCGCGGTAAAACTCGGTGCCTCGGTCGGTGTGTAGGAAGTGGGGCACTCGACCGCTCGACGTCACGATGCGGTCGAAAGCCTTGACGACTTCCGCTCCCGTATTTTTCTTTATCGCTTCCGCCCAGGTGTACTTGCTATACACTTCGATGACGGTGAGAATGTAACGCATCCCTCGATTGCTTTTCGAGTACGGTTGCATGTCCACCAAGTCGGCTTGCCAAAGATCATTCAGTCCTTTCGTCGTCACCCGCCGTCGCGCGTAACGACGTCGGGCAGGCGCGTGCAATTCCGCAGCGAGTCCTTGACGAACGGTCGACGGCACCACGGACGTTGTCTTCTTTCCTTATGCATGACCGGGAAAGGACTAGGCGATAATACCGGCGGCACGCAATTTATCCTCTATTTCTATTTCTCCGTCGAGTCCGTTTTTACCGGCGGCTTTCCAAGCGTGTAAAAGACTTAGCCTCGCCACGAGTCGGATCGCGCCAATTTTTGAAGTCTGGCACCGTCACAAAACGTAGCCCCTCCCCTTCTTGCGTTGCGAGAGTCTTTTGCTTCGTTTTTCACCCGCGAAAAGTTTTGCGATAATTTAACGATATTTCGTTTTATTATCCTTTGTGTTATACGCAAGATTCGACAAGTAATGTTGCTTGTGCGCCGAAGTGAGTTCGAGAATCGTTTTGTATTGCTTCAAATCGTCTTGCGTTACATCATTTAAGTCGGGTCGTTGATCGAAAAGTAGTTCGAGAAGACCTGGCTCTGGATTGAATTTGCTGAACGTAGAATGCTGCCTCGTCCGGGTGAAGTTCCATCAAGCTGTCACCGATGTGGGGTTGTCTTCCTATATAGTACGGTCCTAAAACGGTATCTCCTAAACCGAGTTTAGCATACGACAAATAGTTTACCAATTCATTATAATGTTGGCTTTTCTTTATTTCTTCTTCTTTCTCCGAACTCTGCGGGGAGTGTTTCGAAGGAGTGACCTAAACTTAATTCCGATTTGATAGAAACACGCGTGGAAGGTCGAACGGAAGAAGGTGGTGGTGGTGGTACACTATTTTTCTCTCTTTGAGGTAGCGCTTTCGAGACGGGCGTCGTGAGATAAGTATCGAGTAATTGATTGCGCATCGTTTCGCTTTCTTGTAAGACGTTCATTTTGTTGCGAATGTTTTCACGTGCCTTCTCCACCTCCGTTTTCAATTTATCTTCCGGGGTTTCGGATCGAACGGGAGCGGGTGGTGAAGGGAGGGGACGCGGTGTCTTTCCACGCAAGCTCTTTTTCGCTTTCTCAAGCGCGCTAAGTGTCTTCGTGTCTATGTTTGATCTTTTGTTCTTTTTAGTTTTTTCACTGTCTAGGTTTCTTCCTCTTCTCGCGTTTTCGCGAAGCCGTTTTATTTTCTTCACGCGTCCTCCTGTTTTGGATTTCACTTTCATCACACCCGCCACACCGAGCCCGGCCGCTCTTTCACCGACACTCGCGTCTCTGGACTTGACCCGCTCCCACGCGGCCTTGGCGAGCGCTTCGTCCGCTCTTTTGCGTTCCTAACCACCTTTGGAGTTGTGGTAAGCGATGTCGTATTCTCTACACGCTTCGTCCAACGGATTGATGCCCCGATCGCCTCTTTGCAGTCTCTTCACGAGCTTCGTACCGGGCCCGCAAAATTGATATCCACCGGGAATGTGAAGTTCGAAGGGCAGTTTGTCTATCGCCCGATTCAACATTCGTCCTATAAATACTCTTCCACGATAGTGTCGTCGCCCCCGTCGCGTTCCCACGACATTGAAATGCTGTCGAACGTATACCATGGCGTAGAGTAGTCTATAGCAAAATACAAGATATTATATAATATACCTTTTAAAAATCACCGCCACCACAATCGTCGTTACGAGACGGCACGAGAAACCGGTCGAAACCCGATCGATATCGACCGCTCCGAAGCGCACTAGGTTTACATATGACGGCAAAAGCAAAACGGTCGGCCTTACGCACGTTGGAGCACATCGCCTTAAAATCGTTGAATGTTCTAAAATCGTTTCCAACGTACTTTGTAGATATACTCGAGGTTTTTATCGTCTTGCCGGAAGATAATCATATTCGCGTTATCACGAATCAACTGCTTAGGAATTTTGGTGTACGTGTGACACAGATAGAGCACGTCCGTGTGTTTATCTGCCGGCCGCGAAGTAGGCTTTGATACAGTCTTGTTTTTCGGTGGCGATGTCGAAAATGAAAACACTGTCGGGCGCCGCCTCAGCTGGCGGCACGATGCTATCGTGTTGCGAATACGAACGAAAAGGAAGGAGTCCGTCGCATACTTGTTTCAAGTACGTGTACATGGGCTGCGTGTGGAATGTGGTGGAATATAAATACACGTTGCGGAACCCCACTCCGAACCGTCCGGTGAGAAGCGAGACGTCCACGTTTGTCTTTCCGCATCCGGAAGGTCCCACGATAAGAGCGCGCACGCTATCGGGGAAAAGCGGTCCGTGTCGGCTCTTGTTCTCGTCGTCTTTTCCGCGCCATAAAGTCACGTTCACGACGGGCAATGTCACCGATTGTTGAAGAACGTCATGCGAAGAACGAGACTGTTTGCATGCTACCGAAGGAAACTTTTTAAAACAGCAAAGGAGAGAGGGAGGGGCGGTGTGTAATAAGGATAAGAAATCTCGTCTTCCATGATTTCGTTGATATCAACAAAAACTGCGGAATCGCAAGAAGACGAACCGACTTCACCGGGCGAAGCAGATGGAAGTTCTTCTCCATTCATCATCTCGTGAAGGAAAGACACGGAATGAAGGCAGTGAGCGAAAAGCGCGACTTCTTATACAATCACGTTTTTCTTCACCACAAAGTCGTCGATTGGTGCGTATTGCACTTCCGATTTGTAGATAATGACACAATATGCTGTGACGCCAGCTGGCGTAGCATTACCTGTTTCCCACGTGATCTTGATGTCGGTTTGCGAGGGGAGTACGGCAGACGCTCTGGCGGAGACGTCCCATAGAATAATAGGAAACCAAGCATTCAGAAACCAATATTTCATTGCCGATACGGATTCGCGATTGTAGTAAGAACGTTCCGCTTTTTGCATCATTTCAAAGAGATACGGGTGCCAGCGTTCGGACTCTCCAGTATAATATTTTACATTGCATTGAAGTTCGGAATAAGGGTAAAACTCGTTTAAATACACTTTTGCTCTTGTCATATCGTTACCATCGAATTCACCCGAATTCTTTTTCAGGTTCACGTGTTTTCCCGTTTGCATCCCAAAGAAAATGTACAGGAGATGGTCCTCTTTTGCGGCAGTCTTCACCGTCCACTGAAACGGTCCTTTTCCTTTCGCTGGAACGTTGGGGTATTCGTGAAGTTCCCATCGCCTGAATTGCACGGGGATCGGCTGCCGACTGTCCAGCGTTCTCGTCACCGCGAGGGAAGCAGCATCGCTCAGCGTCAAATGAGGCATTCTCCAAATCACATCCGTCAAGGTAATCGTTGTTTCGTCTGGTGTTTCCACTTTCGTCATGAGACATCGATTATCATGACGACCTCGAATGAGAACGAGGTCGTATTTCACGCCAGTCATGGTACGCGTGTGATCTTCGAAAAATCCATCCACAGTCGCAATGGCACGATACCGTAAAATTTCCCGCCGCTCGAACTGAGCATGATTTTGGCGTTGCTGACGGCAGACTCGTATAATGGGAGATCTTCGGTTCAACGTGCATTGCCGAATGATCTTTCTGCTGGCGAAACGAAACACACGTTCTTCATCGTGCTCGTGATGCACGGATTTTTCACGTCGACAATCACGTTCATTTCATAACGAATTTCGCTAAAAAGTAAAGCGAAACCGTTGTTAATCAATTCGCAGTTGGTGCGATCTGTGGTGCCCTTTTTGACCGCAGATCCCGCGATGACGAGCGAACTCTCGCAAGGTAAGAGAACGGCGTCCTTTTATTCATGATAGTAATGCGAATTTCATCGTTATTGCCAAACGATTTAATGTACGGAAAGTGTTCGTGAATAGCTTCGTTGATGTGGTGTTTAATATTCTCCTTGCGGAGAATGTCGATCGCGTGTTCGTCCACAAATTCCGTTGAAGAATGATTGGTCTTCATTTTCTTCGACATTTTTCTTCTTTAGAAGATACTATAACCCAACGCTCGTAAGGTTTGTTGACTGGATGGTGTTAACGTGGTGAGCGGACAAAGCACTCTGTGCCTCGGTCGCGACAATACCTGCATTTTATAGTGCTTTTTCAATATTCTTTTAGAAGACGGCATTGCTTCTGGGGAGCACGTGTAAGGTGCACGTCAACGGTGTTTCCGAGTACAACGGAATCGGTTGACCGTCCGCGTTCTCTAGTCGAATCGCGATCTCGTCGATCCAACGACGCGTGACGCGGTGAAAGATTTTTTCGGTCGGCCTTTCTTCGATGACGGCGGCGGGTAAATCGTTGACGTGAAACTGATGCAGCACGTGCGCTATTCGATTGTTTATATACCCGCTTTCGATCACGTTACACGTCACGAACACTTCAAAATCCTTCACGATGGTTGGTGAAGCATCGGCCGCCTTATACTCCCCGAAAGGTGTGGGTGACACGGTCTTTGAAAATCCGAGGAGAGGACCGATGGACTCGACGCGCTCGAATCGCAGCGTGAACGACGTGTTGACGCGCACTTTGTTCGTTAGCGGGTCCGCCGCCAAATCGAAAAAGTGCTTCTCCGCAAAGCCCTCGGGAAATTGTTTGCGTAGGATGTTCAATATATAATGATGGATGTCTTCGAAGGTATACGTCCCAGGAGGAACGGTCAGTGTATAGCTTGATGGAACCCCAGCGACAGCTTCGTAGTGGAGTGTGTTGTGATCGTCCTTCACGTTGCGAATGGTGTGAACGGTGCTGAGATGCACTAACGCGAGCTCGTACACGTCGTTCGACAGGTCGACACACGGCGCAAACTTCACCGAAATTTCCGGTCCCTTCCCGATGATAGTGTACGCGCGCATGACACGATCGTCACAAGTCAAATGGTAACGTCCGGTGTTTAATTTTCCTTTTTCTTCCATTCGTGAAAAAGAAATTGTAGACATAACTTGCCGCAATTGCTCGCGTTGTATTTTTTAACTTGACGCGTGTTGTACGTCACGTGGTGTCCGCGCGCGTATCGAAGAAATTCGGGAGGGGGCGGAAGTCCGAACGAATCGAAGTAGACGGCGCTTCGCCCGCGCTTGACGTAAACAACGAAATGAGTACCGTCGCCGCTGGCGTCGTCGACGTTGACGACGCCGAACTCACGCTCCGGTCTTGTTCTTTTGGGCAGTGTATCCCGCGTAAACACGCCACGAAAATCAGGAATCTTCAAAACCTTCTTCGCAAACCGTGTCATTTCCTCATGCGTGAGCGCTCGACGCGGTACTTCGCTCATTTTTTTCGAGACGTCCTCCTCCGCTTCGTTTTCCTGTTCGAAGCATTTTCGCGGCCTTTAGCAACTCGCCCGATTTTTCTCTCCCTTCCATGATCTTGTTATGGCGCATCATTTCCGCTAGTTCTTGGTTTTGGTTTTTGGCGTTTTTCACAGCGTTGGCGATAGCGGAAGCGCCGCCGGCGACAGACCCGAGCGCACTCAGTCCGCCCAGAATGTGGGGGATAAGATGAAACCCCTCTCTCTTACTCTTCCTTCCACGCGCCGCTTTCCTACTTTTTCTCCCTCGTACATCGTTTCCAAGTTTACTCGTCCTCCTACAGGGTCCACCGACGCACCGACCTCGCAATATCCCGCGACCCATCGCGGGCGGGCAATCACCGCGCCGGAATCCCCAAAAGGAACAGCTCTCTCTCTCCTCTCTCGTGCACCTCTCTTCTGTGGTGGTAACGATCGTCTTCTACAATCTCTCGTCGTTATCGTTCTACACACTGTGCGAACCATGTCAGTACTAATACACGAGCGCAAGTGTTGAAATATATATACACTCGCAAGGAAGGTCTTTTTTTAAATATCCTTCAATATCCCTTTCGATACCAGACGGTCAGAGAGACTCGTCTGACGCGCGCCGAGCGATTCCAATTTTGTTTCTATCTCGTTTTTGGTGAGTTCTTTATGCACGTGAAAAAGATTCTCCGCGTATTTTTTCGCCGTCGTCAGCGTATCTTTCAATTCTTTCTTATCGCTGTTTGTATCTCGTTTATGGTGAGTTCTTTATGCGCGCGAAAAAGATTCTCCGCGTGTTTTTCGCATCCGCCAGCGTGCCGTCCAATTGCGCCTTAATCACCACGTCCGAGCCGACGGTGCCAGGGCCTACTTTGCGAATACGCGTGCTGTGAAAATTGTAATTACCGGACGAACCGACTTGCGGTAACGTGTCCAAAAGTCTCGGAGGAATTGTTTTCGTGTGCGGCCACGAGCGAGCTGCATTCGCTCTTCGCGAACGCCTTTAAGTCTTTTTTCCTTTTGATCGACACGCGTAGAGCTTCCTCTCGAGAGCATCGAGTTCGCTTTTTTGTTTTTTCACTGCTTCCGCAGACTTATTTTCGTGCGTGGCCACGAGCGCCTTCCATTCGTTCATCACGAACGTCTTTAATGCGTTTTCCCGTTCTCCGAAACGCGTAGAGAGCTTCCTCTGGAGAGCATCGAGAGTGAATACGCTTTCCGCAGACTCAAGTTCATCTCTCTCCGTATGTGCTTTACAACACCATCAATTTGTTCGACGTATCGCTTAGTGACGGCCTGACGCGCCCGAACCGCCTGTCCGAAGACATCTATCGCATCGAAGCGAGTTATGTTCTCGATTTGCGACTATCTATTCGTTTTATTCATGTTTTTTTCCTTCACGCTACCGCTCTTCGCCGCCAGAGCGTGTGCGCTCTCTTAAAAGCAGCGACCGAATATTGCAACTCGCGCGCTCTCATAGCAATCCAGTGAAATTGACACGCTACCGCTCTTCGCCACCAGAGCACGTGCGCTGTCTTAAAAGCAGCTACCACCCAAGGTAAGCGACCCGCTAGCGCTTTTTTCACCGCTGCCGCCAGAGCGCCCATGCGCTGTCTTTAAAAAAAAGCGCAGCGAGTGCCTGCCCACACCCGCCACGCTATCGCGCCCAAGGTCAGCGACCGGATGAGTGTTATGGTTGATAGCGCGGCGCCGCGCTCAGTGACAATGTAATTTATATATGTGGGTGTGTGCTTTCGTAGCATGCTAGAGAAGCATACGCGCTCTCGTAGCGAGAGTTGGAATGTGTCTTGTGATGTCCTCTAGTGACGAAAATTAAAACTTGATGTGGTGCGGCGCTGACAAGACTGCGCATGGGTAGTGCATACACGGTCCAGTCGATCAGACGTGGCGAACACACGTAGCGTCGCTAAATTCAGCTGCGCTACAAGACCACCTCGAAGGCGCGCAATGCAAATGCCAGTTTGGTTTTCACTGTGCTAAGAATCAGATCTAAAATGAATCCGCTGGTCACAATTTTCACAATATGAAAACGCACGTTTGTTGCAGGTCGCTGGCTTCGGGCGGAGTGTCATCCACTATGCAGCTGCACACAAGGACGTGGATGGACTTATTTTCTGTTTAACTCGCGGCGATTCTATTGATCGTCGCGATAATTATGACAAAACGCCGCTACATTATGCGTACCGCTCACATGCGTGGACTGCTGTTAACTTTTTATTATTTGGTGGAGCAAATGTCAATTGTCTTGACGCAATGGGTAAGACGCCGAGAGACGATTATTGTCCTGTCTATTGACACCCTTTGCGACTACAAGTCTGGCGAGTGCGCACTGTGCATTCGAACTCCGCAGCATTGTATAGTGGACATGCCGCTTCCACTCTACACGGAAGTCATCCAGGAAGTGCGACGTTCGTCCCCACCACATTACGAAGATGTGTTGGTGACCTCACCTAGGGTGGAGAGGGCGTCTATGCGCTCCCCGCCGCCGCATTACGAAGATGTGGTCGTGGCGCCCACTGGGGTGGAGAGGACACCATCCCCTGAGCCGTTGCCGCACTCGTCCCCACCACCAGGATCTATCACTATGCGCTTACGACGTATTAGCGACATCGAGTGGTGGACTGAAGAATAGTAAGTTTTGTTTCATTTTTTTTATTTTTAACATGATGATGAACTTATTCTAAGTCTCTCTTTGCTGCAGATGCTTCTCACACACCATCAAGTTCAAGTGTTCAAGTTTTATTTTTTAAATTTATTTGTATAATCTTCAGAGGTCGGCAGCGGGCCAAGACAAATGACCCGATGCGATAGAAATAAACATGTCTTGTCTAGTGGTGATGCAATGCTGTTGCTCCGTCTGGTATAAATTCGGTTTCAAGACTTCGGGTCGTCAGTCGTGTGTTCGATACGAATCGTGCATATGTGTCATGTGAGGATCTTTCTCATCGTGCTTATAAAGTCGTTTTTCTAAAATGAAAAAATTATTTTGAATCGTACGCAAAATAATCGATCATCTGTAATACGACACACAACTGAATGTAACTAATTATTTTAATATATTTTTATTTTATTTTATTTTTTTCAGTTGATAATGATCAAACATTGCAAATGCTCCCCTCCAATGGACGAGCGTTGTACAGTCTATGAACGGTCGGGTACAGCGCAGCTTCATTTTAAACCTCCCTCCTCCACGCGACATCGCGGATCCGGTCGAGTTTCTGAACAGATATCGCGTTCCGTTCCATTTAAAAATGTTTGAACTTGTCGTCAACAGTCCTGCGCACCGTTCTTGTTTCAAAATTTTTGCGCAACTCGAATGTCAGTTTTTAATCGATCGCGAGAACGTCGAGACGCACGAAATTGTGGGAGTGTTGCAGCCCATTGTTCTTTCGACACGGGCTTCGGTGCTCACTCGAGGTGATGACATTTCGGAATTTTTCCTTTCTCACATCGCGGAACCTATCAATTCCAAATTCGACGAGTTTTCAGAGAGGGACTTGGGAAAATCGATGGCCTCTATCGTCGCTGTTCATGTTTCGGCTCACTTGTTCGAACCTATCATTCTGCCTCTTCTTCCTCTTCCGACATCCATTGCGAGACGTCACGCTGTGATCAGCGTGCACAATCGAGACGAAAAATGTTTCCTGTGGGCGCTGGCTTCGGCTCTCCTTCATAAACGTCAGCTCCAACATCAAAATCACACATTCAGAGCGTACTTCTACCTACCAAACCCTTTTCGATGAATTAGAAAACAGTCTCGATTTGCGTGGCATCTCCTGGCCCCTTCCCGTTCACGAGAAAAAACGGTTTGAACGTCAAAATTCTAGTTTTCCGTTTAACGTTTTCACATTAGAGGTTGATTCGGCCAACACACCTTGGAACATCGTAGGTCCTGTACACTTCTCGGGTACAAAGAAAAAGAACCATTTCAATTTCTTGTTGATTCATGTCGATGGCGGACGGTCCCATTACGTTTGGATTAAGAATTTAAGCAGACTGGTACAGTCTCAACATTCCGGGCACAAGGGGAGGATTTTCGTTTGCGACAGATGTTTAAACGTGTTTCACTCGCAAACGAAACTCGAGACTCACGAAGTCGATTGTCGATCCGTGGGGTCCCCCGCACGTTTGATCCTTCCGTCGGAGACGAACGACGAGGAGCGCTTCATGCAATTTCGACATGTCGAAAGACAGCAACGATGCCCGATTGCGGTTTACGTGGATTTCGAGGCGCTCACGCTCCCCGTGTCTTCTTGTGAGCCGTCGAGCGGATCCTTCCTTCAGCCCTACCAAATTCACGAGCCCTTTTCGGCCGCGCTTCAAGTGGTGTGCTCGTTTCATGAGTCGCGGAATCATCTGGTCACCTTTCACGGTCCCCACGTCGCGATGCAGATGTTAACCTTTCTAGAAGGTCTCGCGAAAGGTTATGAACGGCTTTTAGATCATCCTTCGCCCCTCGTGATGGACGAGGAGGACGACATTACTTTTCAAAATTCCGATGTTTGTCACATTTGTAAACGACCTTTTCTTCCAAATTCCGTCCGCGTCATCAATCGTGGCCCGGCTCATCAATCGTGTAACGTCAACTTTCCCGCACCGAAGCACATCCCCGTCGTCATGCACAACGGGAGCGGACGATTGGCATTTTCTCCTTCAGGCCTGGGGCGAAAAGAACTGTTCGAACAACGACGGGTTGCGCGTGGTTCCGCACGATCACGAGAGATTCGTGGCGATTTCCCAAAGAATCGGGAAAGTGGAACTACAATTTTTGGACTCTTTGAAATTTTTAGGTGCATCGCTCGACTCTGTAAGTCGATCGCTCGATTCGACCGATTTGAAATTCATCCGTCCGGCTTTTCCCGACGATCGTCTTTTCGCTTTGGGCAGAAGGAAAGGGGTGTTTCCCTACGATTATGTCAATGGCGTGTCCAAATTGGGCGAAACGAGGTTTCCGGCACCCGAGGCCTTTCTCAGTCGCCTCACAGACACCCGTTTCGGACTCGGAGTACGAGCACGCGCAGGACGTGTGGAACGCGTTTTCCATTCAAGATTATGGCGATTACGCCCATTTGTATTTGAAAATCGACGTCCTCTTAGAATCCGACATTTTGGAAAAATTTCGAAATTTGTGTTTGGAGGTGTACGGACTCGATCCTCTGTTTTACTACACCGCTCCCGGGCTTTCGTGGAACGCCATGTTGAAAACCACCGGCGTTCGACTAGAGCTACTCACGGACATCGTCATAGTTCCCTTTTTCGATCCGGGGGGGGGGCTCCTGCAAGTGATCGGTCGGCACGCCGGAGCCAATCACCCCTTTGCTGGTGAACGCTTTCGGACAACTGATAAGGAATCTTATCTCGCCTACGTCGACGAGAATAACTTACGGTTTTTCGATGTCACAACCGCTTCTGGGGGGCGACTTCCGGTGGAAGTCGGAAAGCGACATCGAGCGGTTGAACATCGCAGAGGCGGCCGCTGAAGCCGATCGGGGATACGTTCTGGAGGTCGATCTCGATTATCCAGACGAGATTCGTGATCGTTTGAGCGATTTACCGCCCTGTCCGGAAACCCGCCCCCCCGACTCGAAAAGCAGGCAAGTCAAGTTGCTGGCGACGCTTCTCCCCAAGCGTCGTTACGTCGTGCACGTTCGAAATTTACTTCAGGCCCTCGAGTTGGGAGTACAACTCACGAAAATTCATCGCGTTATTTCGTTTTCGCAACGACCTTGGCTTGCCGTGTACATGGCCTCAACAGCGCGCGTCCTCCAATTTCGAAGATAAATTTTACAAGCTCATGAATAATTCTATTTACGGGAAGTCGATGGAGGACGTACGCAACCACCGACGCATTTTTCTCGTTAACAAGTGGAAGGGGAAATGGGGAGCGAGACGTCTCATCGCCGATCCCGCGTTTGTTCGCAGTCATCCCGTGAACGGCGATCTCATGACCATCGAGTTGCGCAAAACGAAGGTGAAGCTCGCGAAGCCCATTTAATTGGAATTTTGCATTTTAGAGATTTCGAAAGAGAATGTATGATTTTTACTATAGTTATTGTCAAAAACATCTTCGCGATCTTCATCTTCTCTACATGGAAAACAATTCGTTCATTCTCTCTACTTCCACGAGCGTGTACGCTGAGATGATTCGGCATCCATCCTGGTTCGATACGTCCTGTTTCGGTCCTGATAACGAATTCGGCGTCACATCGCTCAATAAGAAAGTATTAGGACTGTTTAAGGACGAATGCGGAAGCGATCCCCTGCTCAGCCTCGTGGGTTTACGTCCAAAAATGTACTCCATCGAAACCCAATCTCGGGCGTATTCTTCTCAAGCGTATTCTTCTCGGGCGAAGGGAGTACAACGTTCGATCGTCAAACGTTACAAATTTCAAAATTTTTGGACTGTTTACTTCGAAACGAAAATAGAGTCAACACACAATGTACTATTCTATCCAAATCCCACATTAATTATTCGTTTGTTCAAACCAAGTGTTCGTTGTCCGTGTCGGACGACAAACGCTATTGGATCGATAAATTTACGAGCCTTCCATAGGGTCATTTCCGCATCATGTGTACGCGTCCGTTCTTTCCTTTTTCTTCTTCAGCGTGCACGCTCGTCTCTGCAGGTGTGGAGAGTTAGTTTAGATGTGTTGATATTTTATTATTAGATGAGCTGAGTGAGTGGGGCAATGACTGTAGTGGAGGGGGGATGAGCGTTTGCAATATAGAGGGAGTAGAGGCTCGCGCATCTCATTGAGTCGTGGACGGGAGAGGTGTCAACATCCGAACGGAGCGGGAGATGGAAAAGGAGAAAGAAGATGTCTTCATTTGACCGAGGCCGTAGGTGACTTCGCCATCGCGGTTTCCCATGAAATGGAAAAGCATCAAAAGGACGAGGAGAAATTAGTAAAGATGTGGAAAGAGATTGCCGTATCGGCGGTCGACGCCGCCGTGAGCGCTGCATTACTGACCCACGCCCGGATCGACTCGCCCGAGAACAACTTCAACAGCGCCATCGTCCATATGCACCTGGGTGTCTTAGCCACCATGGAGATGCTCGGTCGTCTTCTCTCCCCGCATTCCGATGGAGAGCGACTACAACAATGTGTTCAGTGCATCCGACAATCTCTTCAGTCACTACCTTTTCCCCCCTGTGAAAACGCTTTTCCCGCCTACGAGTCCAATGAACATCCAATGCCGTCAGTGTTCCCCTCTGTGAGCTATGTGTGTGTGTTGTGTTTTTTGATACTGAAGAAAATGGTATTCCTTTTCGTTAAACGGAAATTGTTCAGAACATGAAATTCTCTCCCCCGTTGTAACTGTTGTCCGCATTTGTCTCAGCGTGATGTGGTAACATTTTGTTTTGTGTGTTTTTCTGAACATCCAGTATGACGACTTAAAAATGATTTTAATAAACATGCATCTTTCTGTAATGTTTTTGTTGTTTTTTTGTTTTTCCAACTATTCATCTTATCTCCAGGCAGGGATGTCCTTTTTTCCCAGTCAATCCATCAGAGCCCCCGAAAGGGTATGTGGATGAGATCAAAAAAGAAATCAAGAATTAAAAAAAAAAGATGTGAATGAATTTTAAAAAAATTGTTGTGTATAATGAATTTTTTTCAAAATACATACTTTCTAAATCTGGTTCACATGTTTTTTTGTTATTTATCCCGCCACCTCCAGGCAGGGATTTCCTTTTTTTCCTCAGTCAATTGTGACGTCACCGGGGGGTCGTCTTTTTCATGATAGTGGAGAAAGGGGGGAGTGGAGGCGCGCGCGCGTCTCATTCAGTCGTGGACGACAGAGGTGTCAACATCGCTCTGTCTCTCACACACCAGCAGCAGCGCGCAATCATTCATGGTATGTGTATATATATGTGTGTGTGCGTGAGCGCACGCACGCTCCGCCGGCGAGCGCGTGCGGGAATAAAACACTAAAGAGACGCTCTTCTCCCTCATGTCGCGGTAGCTCAGCCAGCGAGCGCGCCAACCCTCTCACAGTAAACGCTACTCCCGGCGTTTCGAATCCACCTCGCGCCGATTCCCGTTTTTGAAGACCCCCCCCCACCACACACACACGCCTCCGACTTCCAGCCGACGTTCACAGAGCGCGCCACCCACGCCACCACGTTTCGCCGCCAGGGCGCGCGCGCGCACACGATGTCACATACTATACGCTCATCAGGGACGGGGCGCGAACGCGATGACGCACGTCCCTCTGACACATGCGGGTTCTGAATCAAAATGGCGACGTCGTCCAAAACACATGCGGTTTCTGGACCACAATTGGCACCCGTCCAAAATTGGTCCAGAACCCGCAGGCACGAATGCGATGACGTCAAAACACATGCGGGTTCTGCCTCACGCGATGACGTCATCCAAAACATGCGGGTTGTGGACCAAAATGGCGACGTCCAAAACACATGCAGGTTCTGCCCCACCTGAACCAAAATGGCGACGTCGTCCAAAACACATGCGGGTTCTACCCCACCTGAAACAAAATGGCGACGTCGTCCAAAACACATGAGGGTTCAGGACCAGAATTGGCACCCTGCCAAAAGTGGGGCAGAACCCGCATATATTTCCTACTCACTAGGGCTGAAGCCCCAGCAGTAGAGGTAGGTAAATCAACGTACGTCCCTCACAAATCGACAAAACTACAGGAGCTTTGTTTCTACCCAAAAGTGCCGGTGAAACGATACGAGACGTCAAATATTTGTTATTCATAAAAATGACGATCGTAAATGCTGATTGGACGAAAGTTCGTGAAATCGGTAGCAACACTAGAACTCACCGCAGACTGCCAATGTCTTTCCAGTGTTAGGGTCACTACCTCCCAAATCGTGGGCTGATAATAGGGTCTACTCGTATTTCCTTGCACACAACCCCAAGATCTTCGCAAGTTCATTTTCTTCGTGCTCGATAGGTTTACGGTAATATCGTTTCGAATGCATTCATAATGCGATATATTGGATTGCCTTTAGTTCTGGATATTCAATTTATATGTGAAATTATCCTTGTCTGTATGATGAGCTGGAAAATATAATACGAGCAGTTACAATTAATGCGAGATATTATGTGCTGTTGTAACTCCACTGTATTATATATTAAAATGATTGGTATAATTATTTGGCTCTGCTGACTGAACCTAACATTAGGATTTTGGGACAATTTTTGAGTGAAGGAAGGGAGGCATGGGAGGGAAAATGTCCGACAACACGTTGTGCAGACTCCACCGTGGATGCGGCAGTGGCGATAAACTGCTGCGCCAATTTAATTGTAATCGAAAATGCCATGAATAGTCCATTGATAAAAAATATTAATATGTAGTGTTTCATTTTATACATTTCTTTTAATTTTTATATTTTATAATTTAATTTGTTAATATTTCAAAGATTAAAAACAAACTGAAAAAAATTCTTTAAACGTTGAAAATTAAAAAAGGATGTACATAATACTAAAGCAACACTCTAAACCCCAATGTACCGCAGTGTAACGCTGCCTTAATCCCCTTCCCTTTGTTTAGCGTTACATAATTTGGGACGCCCCTAAGTGGATTTTCATGTGGTGGCATTTGCAGTCGCAACGTTGCAGATAAAACATTTGATTTTCAAAAGTATTTGAGTCAGTTGAATGATTCTTTTTAAAGTTGTTGATTATGGTTTTTACAGAGTATGAACCTAAATTCTTGATGCACCACTTCAACTTTTTCCGGAAGTGCTCAGAGATATCTTCAGAAAATTTTCAAACAACTATCATTGATAAAATATTGTTCTAATTTAAGTAGTCATTTATTTAGGTTATTTCTTGCAGAACAAAGTTCTAATTATTTTGCAAAGAACGTATTTCAAATATTTTCTGAGATGTGTTTCCCATGAAATATTGCATTTTGTCGTGAGTCAAAATTGTTCAATTATTTTTATTTCACTATAATATTAAAAAAATTAATTTACCTAGGAATTTGTTTTTTAGGTGTAGGCAGATAGCTTAATTATTTCAAGCGGAGTCTGAATTTTTAGTAACGCTTCCTATTAAAAAACAAACATACAAGTTACCTTTAAAACGTTTTTTTGTATAAAATTCTACACTCCAGTTCTCGGTTGCGAGAGAAAAAGACTAGTATAGCAAAGTTGACATGAAAGAAAGCGTTGTAATGTCTGCAACAATACCTTGAAAATTTATATTCTCAAGCCTGAAAAGCCGTCACTCTTAAACCTTAATTTTTGTTAACTTGCATTCCTAAAAGCCAGTTCGCGGGTCATTGGTATGTGGAGCTAACTGCGCCACTAGCACGTGGTGAAAACGCCCATACCTTTAACGGAACTCGAACCTACATCCTTTAGTTTCGTGCGCTTAGAGGTTGCTCCCAGACACTGCGCCTAGGCAACCCTAATGCCTCTTCGCTCTCTTCTCACTCTACTGAGCGAGGTTTCCGTGTTTCGAGTTAAGCTCTAGTTAGCAGTACACCGCAGGAAGACCTCTGAGATCCTACAGTAGATATTCTGTGACGTAGAAAGATTTAAAACTGTACCTTGCATACGAGAATTATCACGAAGTGGCCCTGCGTCAAAGCAATAAAGTCATTGCATTGTGTATGTTAAGGAGCAGTGTGTTTCCCGCTGTTTGGTGACCTGGCAACCCATCAGCGGAGTGGAGATCGGGTGTGGAGTCATGGATCGCCGGAGGAGAGCATGACGCCAGTGCCGCACTCGGAGCTGCAGTTGCCCCATGGTCAGGGCGAAGAGCCAGACCTGGGCGCCACGGCGCTTACGTCGTCCAGTAGCCTTGTAGGACACAAGGCCACGGGCCAGAGAAAGCACAGATGCGACGTTTGCGGAGCTTCCTTCTCTAGGCGCTACCATCTTGTCATTCACAATCGCAAGCACACGGGCGAGCGACCGTATCATTGTGACGTGTGTGGTAAAAGATTTGCCGAATCAGGTTCCCTCTCTAAACACTATCGCATACACACGGGAGAGCGACGTTATCATTGCGACGTATGTGGTAAACGATTCGCCGAAACAGGTAACCTTACCAAACACGCACGCACACAGGAGAGCGGTACGTCTGTGAAATGTGCGGAAAGTGCCTCACCAGTTCCGATGGTTTTAAATATCACAAGCGCAGACACTCGGAAAAGGGACAATAACGCAAGTGCGATCAGGCATTGATGCGTGTGGAAGAACGCCAGCGCCCATGAAAGTTCAACTTAGACAACGTCATTTCTCGAGTGCAAGAGTACCTGTCACATGAGCTCTGTAACTCATTTGATTTCTGCAGAGCGATTATGCAGACGATTTCATTGATTTTAATGGTACTTCAAATTATATTTACGAGATGCAACAAATGTTCTCTACAGCATTCATGAGTAGTTTATTCAATTTCTTCGCTCATTGATTGTAATGTCGGCCGTTGGGAGTATGCAATGTTTCCTTGATAGGAAATAGGATAGGCACCATTGTCAGTTCGGCAGATTTCGCGATTATTAAAGAAAAATCTTTGTGAAGAACCTAAACCAAAATTTTTCAATCTGAGTTCACTTGAACGAACACTTGAACTCGATTACATCAGTAACATACCCAACAGCTTGAGTTATTCACCTGAACTGGTTTCTATAACAAAATTCGTCATTTTTCTTTGCATTTAGGGCATATTAAAAAACCTTCAGACCATTTTATTGATCATTTATTGCGACGTCGTAGGTATCCAAATCCGCCTTATTCCAAGGTTGTGGTGGTAGGATGAACTTAGGCTGAGATAAGCAAGGAAATTGATACACTCCAGTGGACCGTTCAGTTTTTGAACTCGCTTTTTCTGATACTCGTTGGATTTGGAATAAGTAGATGAGCTTTTCAGAATGATATCGCAAGAGGAAGATATTTAATGAACCAGATTTATATCGAACATTTCTAATAATACGTTATCACCGTGTGTTTGCTTTAAAGAATAATACTAATTTTAAAACTCTTGTCTGTTATTATTATAAGACACATTTTTTAATAATTGTTTTATTCAATCTAAAACATTGTATTGCCAGTAGTTATGCAAAAAAGTGCTTTACTTATTGCGTACGAACCAGTGTTTCAACCTTGTAGGGGAAATACTTTTAGGGTTATTCTTACTTTTGCAAATGCGTCAAATTTTGTGTGAACCTCAAAACAATAACACCATATTAAAAAAGAACAAAAAATTAAACTACGTTTTGTTCTCTTGAAGCATGAGGGGAAGAACATGGGACGGAGCAAATGTATTTTTTTAAACGGTCAAGAAAACACCTCGAGGGATGCATACGGTTTTACCCGTAAGTAGTAGTAGTAGTAGTAGTAATTCCGTTCTACATTGCAGAAATGTGGTTATTGCGTGCTATCGTTAGGTCTTTCGTCTGTTCTGTAGGTTCAGTAATGTCAAGTCAATTCTGAAGGGTCCTACTCGTCCTTTTTTTGAGTTAGCGGGTCTGGGGGTTTCGTGGGGAGGTGGTAGGATGTCATTAGGAGAGTGAACCTGTTGAGGGTAGTTTCATCTTGTGGGTCAGGGGTGGAAATGGTTTGGAAACGATTGGTGACTAATTGTTTTAGGTTCATAAGGGTGTTGGTTGATTGATTGGTTGTTAGTGATTTCGGGCGCGTCAACTACAGAGGTCATTCGTCCCGTAAGTGTAGTGCATGCTTTTTATTGGGAGGTAGCTGTGATCTTCCCCCACTGGATGGTAAGATCCGGCGCGGACCTACCGTCGACTAGCGGTTTTTTCCCGAACAAGGTATCTTCCACCAGCAGGGCACCGCTCCAGCCAGTGGGAAAGCTAAGCCCAGACCGGTCTCCTGGTATGTGGGGTAGTATAGTTCATGTTAGTGTTTATGTAAGAGGCGAGGATATGACAAGGAAGAGGAAGGAAAGATAGCGCGAGAACCGTCGCCCATTTTTAGGGTACTGCTACGGCATTCACCTGGTGTTGATCGGAGAAACCACGGAAAGCTATCGATCAGAGCAGCCGGCCGCTAGAATTCTCCTCCAGGCAGCGATTGAATTCGACACAAGCTAGTAGCTAGTGTCGAAAATTTTGCCGCCGTCGGGACTCGAACCTAGGACCTCCTAGTCAGAGGCACTGCAGTGATATCATTTGATGCACTGAGTCATCTCTCCCGGTATGAGGGTGTTGGGTTTCGATCCCTTAGTGACGAGTTGTAATTAGCCGCCCAAGAGGGTTTTTTGTTGGATCTGCAGGGGGAGTCGTGTGGTCGTCGTGCAAAGGCGCGCAGGGCAACGCGCGCCGCATCTTTCGATGGCGTGTTTACCCTGCCGGGCGCCTTCGTAGTGTTTTCTTCCGTTGCCGTTAACTTCACCTCGTCACTCATTGTGTTCGATGTTGGCAGCGGCGGAAGTCGCGCCTCTTTCAGGAAACCCCGTTGCGTTCTTCAAACGCTCTTTGGAATCAGGTTTCGAGGAATTTTTGAAAAATCAAAAGTTTTCTCTAACGGGTTGGCCGGATGTGCCGTTTGTCGCGTTGACGGACTGATATGCTTCGGCTCAGACTCAGTTGACTTGGAGACTTCTGGTTGAGATGTTATCGACGGTCAGCTGCAACAAGTATCAGAAAGTAATCTGGAGCTTTTACTAGGGCCTCACTGTAAGCCAGTCGCTTGGAGCTGAGATACTCTCAGTCAGGTGGTTAAAAATTCAATAATGACTCCTTATGTTCTGAGAAGAGAAAGCTTAAATTAAATATTTCTAATAAAGAAGCATCAACAAATTATGTCAGCTGCAGCAGCTTGCTACTTTCTCGCATACTGCTTATGCAGTATAGAGAAAGTATTGGTGAGAGGAAAAACTGTGATTTTTCGACAGAAAGTCCCTTATTACCGGGCCCTGGTAACGAAAAAGTGGATAAATCATATTCTGATTGTGGTAAAAATGACTTCCTCTTACACTTTCTGTCGTTAGAATCCATATTTAGTGGACCCTGATATCTAGGAATTGGATTACGTCAAAAAGTCTGTAAGTCTGTAAACAATCCTAACGGCGAAATCGAAAACTAGATTTTTACCGAAATTGATACTTCTCGAGCGATATGACTGATGTTGCGGCTCTTTGAATTGAAACATATTTTTATTTTGGCGCGTATTATAGAGACTGGGGCACCATTGGGTCATTGGGGAATTTTTAGTCACTGAATGTTTACTGATACCCGGGGTGGTTACGTGGCTAAACTGATCATGTCATAAATGCTACATTATGGTCATACTGACTATCCAGGTAGCATGATCTGACTTCATTATGTAAGGAAGCGAAGTGATAACGGATCTTTCTCTTTCGAAGTAAATTACTTGCAACGTGTATTTGTTTTGGTATCATTTTTCGTCATTTTGATACTGGTATTGAAGTTGAATATTGCAGTTCCCTGACGTGTTTCTTTTTCATCTTCCTGCATTGTAGGTAAGTTACGGTAACTAATTGTATAGGTCATATATAACCACTTTAAAAATGAACTACCGGGGCAAAATGGGTCAGGAGATGATAGGGCCCCATGGGTCCTATGCTGCAGTGCTTTTTCACTTGTTTACCAAGTATGGTTTAACATATTCAAGAGTAAAACGACGAAAGGGATACACGAAGAAACACATCTGAAGAGAGCAATTGATTTGGTTGCAGAAGGTAGAAGCACAAGTTGAATATGGTGTCAAGAGGGAAACAAAGACATGAAGGAAAAAGTATAAAACCACTTTCTGATGCCGAAGTTTAACTGAAACTACAGTTATAACGCAGTGCGAGTACTTAAATCCAATCCGAGCTGGTTGCAATATGTTTTACGGTTTTTCATCAAAAAAATGCTGCCAACTTGCCTATCAGACAGCTTTTGAAAATGTTTAATGTCCAGATTCATGGTTAGAAAAAGAAATTGCTGGAGAAGACAAGTTAGCAAAATTTTTCAAAAGCAATAGATTTGTCCCTAAGGCCTCTGAAGGGGTGTAGTCCTGCTCGTGACAAGACATTCAATCAACAAAACGTGCAGGCTTTTTTCAACAATTATCAGTCGTTTAAGGAAGAACATAGGCTAGGTGAGGACAAGATTATCCTTCTGGTGTCTTCAAGTTAGATGAAACAAAACCAACAATTCAAAACAGCGGAAAGGTAATTGCTGAGAAAGGTCACAAAGCTTTGTCTCAAGTGGAAAGGGCTGAGAAGGAAATTCTTAATTAACGTGCTATATTGTCCGCGCTGGTGGCTATTATTTACCCTTTACCTTAATTTTTCCTCGAATCCGTGAGCACTTACTATTTGTGGACATCAAATTCCTTATTTTTAAAAATTATAGTAATTAAATGATGAGAAGGGGTTATTCTGGAATAGTTCTGACCTATTGTACCCCTCAGACACTGACTCATAGTACCTCAGGCATGGGACGCAATAGGTCATTCATCGAAAACTGATTTTTTTTTACATCTTTTCTCACCATTAATTATTTCGGGACTGCAAGAAATGTTAAATATACATGTCTTTAGTTGTACAAATGAAATGAAATAAACCATCTTCAATGTAAGCGATTCCTAAATGTTCCAATTTTTGTGGCACATGATGATCCAATTTCGTCTACATGAAGCGTCAACATGTTCAAATGTTTCATTTTTTAGAAGAATTGTCTGTATAGACGCAACGCGTCTCCCACTCCGTAGAAGAGCATTGAACGCTATTATATTTTTGGAGTAAACCTCCATTACCTTACATATATCTCATGCCTCGTTACACTCAGGATTAATTCTTCATTAACATGCATGTCAATCTAGTCGGTAGAAAAGAGGACCGCCAGGTGACTTCTCGTACGCGCCTCTTAGATCACGCGCTCCTGATTCATTACCCAGCGGCCACACTTGGGAGGGAATTAGGATAGGGGCGACTCATTGGTTCCATCACAAAATCTGCGCAACATCACATCATCACGAAGTAAAAGAAGACTGCGTGTGCTCCCTGTGTGCTGAACAGTGTGAACGATATCATATTCAAAGATGCAAGAAAAGAACTAAAACAGTGACAGAATATAGCAGAGAACTTTAACTTTTTTCTTATGCACTTTTGTGCGCACTTCATTATTTATTTATTAATTAGGATAGGGGTAGGATTTAGGACACTTCACAGTGGTTGGACTAGCCTCTATATATTGCCTCAGTGCCACAGATTCCAACACTATGCAGCTTGAAAAAAAGATCGTCGGCCAAAGGTCATATTCGAAGAAGTCTCCCCTGAGGTGAAAGTAGCGGCATAAAGTGCGTTGAGTTCTACGAAGGCAACAGGAAGCGCGCGACTGCCTCAGTCTGACGATTTCCCCCGTGCCGTGCGGTAAAGCGATCAGTTTCATTAGCCGCTTGCGCCATGCCGCAACCGAAAGCATCTCGTATGTTATTAGGCGAGTAAAGGCCCATTCACAATGCAGACATAAACATAAGCATGGCGTTAACATAAAAGTTAGGACTACGTCCATAAGCGGACTCATTCACAATGCGTTCGCATAAGCATAACACATAAGACGTAAACTTAAAAGCTTCAAGCTTCTGTGCTTATGCTTGTCAAAAATTAGAAATGAACCAATCACAGTACGTTAACTCAAAATCGAGTATCAAAATAAGTCGATAGACGAACTAACACAATCCACGGCAAGAGCTCCCCCGCCATGGACACAATCGATATCTCTAAATCGATTCTCACATCCAACCAATAGTAAACTACAAAGTCTCACAGCCAATAAAAACTCTTATTTTGCTTACGTTTATGTTCTACATTGTGAATACTTCAGTCTATCACTTATGTTAATGTTTACGTCTATGTGCCATGCTAATGTTTGTGTTTGCATTGTGAATGGGCCTTAAAAGGTCCTTCGGAAAGTGGGACGGTGTTCCAACAGTGAAAGAGGCATTGAAGGGTGTCAAGACTGCATTACGATAATTAGTCTTGCATCTTGGCTGTCTTTTCGTCGTGTCCCCCGTCGAGCCTCATGTCGTCTCGCGTCGCGGCCGGCTCGACTTCAAAACAAACACCAAATACACAGAAGTCATGCTTGGGAAGACCTTCGGGTGATGACAGAAAATGATTTCATCTTTTTATCCAAAATTTTGTCGTTAGAAGTTTTTAATTGGACTTCAGGAACGAAAATATCCCAGCGACGATGTATTTTAAAGCACATATTAAAAATTCACGCAAATTCGTTGACAATTTTTTTAGACACATTTTGACATATTGATAGAAATGAAAGCATTTTCCCCAGCTAAATAACTGAAGTATATCAATTTTTACAAAATAATTCCACCAAGTTTTGGATATGTTTTAACGGTTTAAATAAAAACGTGTTTCATAAGTCACTTCTGCAGAAATCCAGCGTTTTCATTATTTTGTTTAAAAAGCAAATGAATGCCACAGTTTTCATGATTGCCATCATGTTCATTTCATTTTCTCTAAAAGACTGTTTTCCTACTTCCTTTTGCAACAATCAAATTGGCAACAGTGCGCGAGATTTTTCCATAAAAATAACAATGGGCTCTTAAGTCCATTGTACCTTTACGACGTGAAAATGAGTGTAGACAACTTTTCAAAGCGAGCTCACATTCCTCATCTATTGACACAATCCCAATTAAACGATTTGGTTCGTGACTTGGGTCTTTCAGAGCAGGACAGTGAACATTGAGGTTTCAGATTAAAAGAGTATTTGGGAATGATGAACGACTTTTTATTGGTATAAACACACCTTTTCACGACAATGGCAAAAAATACATTTCCAGTCCTCCGTAATCTAGGTTAGCGCCCCCACCCACATAACTAAAAATAAGATAAATATCATTATATCATAAAACCACTCGTTTAGCAATGCACGTCTTGAAATATTCTCTTTTGGCATTGTAGCATGCTTTTGGCATGCTTAACAGGAACAGTAAATTTACTGATCTGGCAGTCACCAAACTTCGAAATCAATACAAAATTATCAAAGAAAGCTCTGCCTATCTTGTGTAATTCTACCTTCTAAAAGCCAAAGATGCTGGGAGCGCTATTTTGAAGACAGTTGTGTACTTGGTAAGGAACAGATAGCTCACTAATCATTGCGAAGATCGGAAAGACGAGAGCAATTTTCTGTTCTCTGGAGCGACCTAACTGGCTTCGGCGAAGTAGGTAAGGTAACCCACACGGTGTCAAATTCTCATACGTCTCTAAGCGGTGTGCCTGCTCGACACGTTACAGGCAAGAACACACAGGACATAGAGCATCTCGATCCGACAACGCCCTGGTAGATTTTATGCCGTTACGTATTTAGTAAAAAAATACCCATCAGTGATTTCTCAAAAAAATGATTGCAGTAAACAAAATATAATGAACAAAAATATTAAAAACGCGGAAAATTCAATGGAGACACTTATAGGCTCTTGACGCTCGATTAGGCTATTATCTCTAAAATAGGCATTTATAGACATTATAAAATCATCCTAAAAGCCATTTCTAAGGTAAACATTGAAAATGGGATAAGTTGCCTAAAAATACATTCAAAGAAATAAAATAGACAAAAAGGGCATTGTCGGGACCAATTATAAGGAGTAAACGCTTTTTTTGTTGTCGGATAATTGTCCAGTATTTTTAATGCTTTGGATTTATAATTTAAATATGAAGAAAATTCAAATGCAACAGATAAAAGGGGCTTTTATTTTTGTTTCAATGAGATTCATTCACCAGGAGAATCAAACAAAAAGAAATTCCTCGTTACCTTCATCTGTATTTGAAGTATTTTAAGTATTTCCCTTTTTAAATACACCTATTTTATGTATTTAAATACATCTCTAAAATACATGTCCAAAAAAATCAAAAATACAGTTATTCAAATACAAAATGTATTTCAATACGTATTTCAATACGTATTTCAAATACAAGTATTTAAGTGCTGCCCAACCCTGTGTCACAAACGTCCGCTTTTTTCGAGATTTTGGATGCAGGGCCTTTATTCTGTTTCAAGACGACGAACAAAGGAAAGCTGGATGACAGCGAAGGAAGGAATCTTCGTGGTGTACGCCGAGCAATTGAAGGCATATTGAATTTGGCTGCCAGAGTCAAGGAAAGTAGAAATAATCAGGGACGTAAGATTCATCGAAAGCGATGATGTGCCAGTGATGTCGAGATTGGTTCGACATGGATCTTGTCAGGTCGCCCGCCGAAGAAATCGCTGCCGAACACGAAGACCTTGTCCCTACCCGGATCGAGCGACAAGGGAGAATGCTTTCCGCGATTCCCATTATTACCAATCGAAAATGTGGTTCGAGAAGGCCAAGCCCATGGCGAAAATGCTGCCGACTCCACGTACCAGGCAGAAGAGGTGATCACAGATGTTGCGGATGCTTCTACGTAGGAGACAATGTCGGGACCCGACTCTCCCGAGTGGAAAAACTCGAAGGCCCCATCTCGATCAGGTTTTTCGTCCAGTTTCCTTGATCCATTGAGCAAATGCTGAGATGGCCCCTTGTTTTGCTTCTGGACATAAATGTAACTTCATTATGTGTGCACGTCTTCTAGAATTCAGTGGGAAATACAGTTATTAAAATTCTCGTTTCCATGTTGTCGCGGCAGGAAGTATTATTCCGAAGGACAACATGGATAAGAGCCCAAAATTTATTACTTATTTATCTTTGAAAATAGATTTTATTACATGGGAGTTTTTTTTTTAATTCAAGTAGTATATGACTTAGTGTAGGGATCACAGAATTTTGAAAATGTGCACACAATTCACTTCTCCCCATAGCACGACATACGCAGTTTTAACCGTTTTTTTACGTAAAATAAAATAAATAAAAAAATAAAGGCTTCGGATATGGACGCGACGACTTACCCGAGCGAAACACAAAAACCATGTAGAGGATCTAGGGTTGTGATTGTCTTGTGAATCTATTTATTTATTTATTTAACGTCAAAAAACAGTTGAAACTGCGTATGACGTGCTATGGGGAAAAATGAATTGTGTGCACATTTTCAAAATTCTGTGATCCCTACACTAAGTCATATAGGTACTACTTAAATTTTGAAAACAGAAAGAAACAACCCTCCCATGTAATAAAATATATTTTCAAGGATAAATAAGCAATAAATTTTGGCTCTTATCCATGAATCAGTTGTGGTTCGAGGGGAAGTATTGAATTGAAACCAGTAATTCGGTTCGACCCACAACTCGGCAACTTGTCCTGCGAGCCGTGACGCCCTTACGGCCTTTTGATGCAACCACTAGGTTTGTGTAGGCAGTTAGCTGTAACAGATTTGTTTCCATTCGTTGTGCGAGTAACACGTGTTTTTGTGCCTCGTTCTGTTAAATACACGTTTTGATTATCTACTCAGTGGTGCATTTTTATTCGGGCTCGAATTCCTACTTCCAGTTTATCCAACATCGTGTCATGTAATATTCCTAATAATGGATTGCTTTCAATGCTTATGTAATGTTCCAGAAGAGAATGCTGCAGAAATCACACCGCCTCTATTTTCCAATGATTTGGTTTCCTTTGGCATTAATGAGATTGGCCAAAGAAAAATAATTGTGCTTAAAGTTCAAGAGCAAACTGAAGAGGTATTTTTCTTGCTATTTCATATTTTGTTTTTATGTGTAAATATGCTACATGTAAGCATTGGATCTTACTTATTTTTCTTTTTGAAGGAGTTTGTTTTTGTACCTTTAGAAGAGACAATTCAAGAAACTCCACTGGCCACAAGTCCAAGTAATTTAGTCAGTGATACTTCCCCACCAGAAATGGACATGCCCTCGACATCGGTAAAATTTAAATTCCTTACAAAAGAACACTTTGCCACAATGCAGAATATAACAGGATGACATTTAATATGCAAGGTTTTGTGTGGGTGTTTCTAATGCTTTTCTTTTTCAGAAAATCATGTGCACCACATGCAACAAATGCAACACACACATTTACACTAAAGAAGTTGATGTAAAGGGATGGGTTCAGAAAAATGTGCGATATCCCCAACTTTTTAATGCTTTGACTTCAGGCCAATTTAGTGAAAAGGACAGGAGACATTTGGTCCAGATTGTTGTTGCGGCAATGTGCAAAGAATGGGGCAATGAGTAAGTTTAAAGTTGTAAGCTTAAAGAAGGCTATTGATATTCAGTAGTTAATGTATGTTACATAATATTGAATTTATACTCATGTAAAGTATATTATAATTGTAAAATATTAATATATAATAAATTGCAAAAGTCAGTAAAATTGAGAGATTAAAGCGGAACTCTCATTAGTTGTTTTTGTTTTATTTTATTTTTAAGAAAGAATGTATGTTGAATTTATACTAAAAATGTTGTTCCTCCTCAGGTACCCCTCCAGCTCCTTTAAGGAGAGTGTTGCAATAGCTCTTGTCAAAGAATTCCCTATCCTTAAATCAAAAGTGCCAGGAAAGTCACACGTAAGTTCTGTAAGCTATATTAAATTTCCCTCACCAGCTCCACGATTACTATTATGTTTATGGTCGTAAATTTTGTGATCTTTGCAGGAGAGCTATTTTGATAAAAAAACTGGAGAAGGGTACTTGGAATACCGGTTGAAAACCATCAGATTACGTCTCCCAGAGTCACAAAAGAAGAGGAAAAAGAGCTCCTCAATTGATCTTGCGAATAAAAAGAGTTCAAAAAATCAAATGTAGAATTCAGATTTTGAGATGGAATTCCTCTGAAAAATTGAATGAGAGTATGTGTATTATTTCAGGAAACTGTAGCAATTGAAAATATTTTTGTAATAACTTGAAATTATTGAAAATGGTCTAATGGTTTTCTAAAGATTTCAGAAATGATGAATAGGAAGGCAACAGATACCAACAAAACCATTATAAAGGAACTACTGTCAGTGACAAGATCAAAAAACAGAACTTAAGAAATTCAACAAAATAAGTTGCTGACTCCTGGAGACTTTCTTCACAAGTACCTCCACTTGAAAAGTTATGATGGAGAAATGGTAAAATTTCCTTTTTCTCTTTTTATTCTGATACTTTATTATCGTACAATTCTCTTCAAAGCCCATTTTTGTTACTTTCTCACTACAGAGAAGAAGAAAAATCCTCTAACGAGGTGTAGCCAGAAACCATATTTTGTGGGTTCTTGACACTGAAAAATCGATTGACGGCAAAATGTCTGTCCGGCAGTCTGTGAACAAAGCTAGTGGCTAGGAATTTCTCCATTTTCAATTTTCTCCAAAATCAATCTGCCTGATGTCGCAGCCCCATGAATTTGAAACCGATATTTTAATTTTTGAGGTACTTTACATGAAGTCTGGGACATTTTCAAAAAGATGGATCTATCGTTTTTGATTAAATTTTGTTGCCCCATAGTGTAAAGAACGTTTAAGAGAATGGTGCAGGTCTCATGCACATTGATAACCCTGATGTTTCCAAAATTGCAAAAATTAAAAAAGTCTGCCTCTTCGTACAAGTAAAATATTAAAGATTTTTTCCCTTAATAAAATCTGTTCCTTAAAGATATCGCGAGAAAGTACGTGCACCACTACTTTCATATTAGAATGTGTACCTGGTTTCTGGCGCAGTCATTAGCTTTATAAACCTGCTTGGAGTACAACATATTAGCCTTTTTTCATGTTCTTCTCTGCATGTAAATGAAAAGAAATTTCCTGCATTGTTAGTCTGTGCCCATTTGAAGACTTAGGGATTTATGATTAGATCTCCCTGGATACTAGTCGTATGCAGCTAGTCATTTTAATTGTTCTGCGTACTTCGTCATAGGAGCTCATACCGAAACTTGTGAAGAAATGTTACTCAACTAGTATTCGTAAATCTCTTTTGATGCAACAAATTCTCAAAGTGTGTATTTTTCCACTGTCCTGCTGCTCCACAGAAATAATTTTAAATAATATATTATTTTATTATATATTACAAATTTTTATGTATTGTATTATATATTTTATTATCAACAAATTCTAGAGGAGTTAACAATTTATTTAAACTAGTGATTGTGGCTTGTTCTTCAGTTCCCGAGGGCTCATCTTCCTTTTCTTTTGTTGATTTTCCTTCTTCACTTTCTGTCCGTCTCAAAGAATAGGATAAGGGTGACGTCAGCGGATGTATCGTGTAGTTTGTCAAAACAATAGAGAGAAAAACACAGCGAGCTTTGAAGGGTTGACCAGATTGGGAATTCCGTCTCGTGTCGTGGTGGTGAGCGGATCGCTTGCACGTTTTATTAGGTTCGAGTGATATTTGTGGAACTTAGAAAATTTCGTGAGATTAATTATCAAATCGGGGCTTGTGATATTTCGTGAGTGATCATTGGACTTGAACCTAGAATATTTCCGCATTAGGAGTGCAACTGGAACTTGTAAAATTTACGTGTTGTACCATCGCAAACTCGGACTTGTAATATTTTCATGAGTGGTCTGGAAAGTGAACTTAGAATATTTTCGAGGTGGAGTTACAGGACTTGACTTAGACATTTTACCAGTGAATTGTGAATAGTCAGGTTAGGTGATAGAAAATAATATAAGAGGGATATTATTCCGACTTGAAAAAAGTAATCAGTTTGAAATAGGTGCCCACCAGAGGCGCAAGACAAAGAGTATAGGCAGTGCTTGTGAAGTGATTGGATGAAGTTTCGACTTGGTCAGTGATAATCGTGGATTTCAACAAGGAAGATCGGTCTACTCTACGTGGCGACATCGAGCAACGTGCACGCGAAGAGGCAAGAAAGGATAAAAGTTTCTATAATGCTGTTATTGCAATGAGAAAAATAGTCATTACCTAACGATAATTTGTAATAACCAATGATAGTTTGATAACTTTGACATTCATAATAAATTATAATTCATAGTTTGAAAAATTCTCATTTGCCATTATATGCAATCCTAGAGTAGACATTTCAGAAATATTTTCAGATTCCACGCCACTCCGTATGGATGGTAGGTTGCGAAGTAGCAACAATTATATCATAACCCGTCGACCGAGCTAGCGGGATTTACATTTATTAGTAATGTATCCGAAAGTCAGCAATGGGATAGTCAGGGATGCGTGTAACCTTTTCCTGGCGCCCAAATTATTTATAAATTCGGAAATTGGTTACGAGTAACATCTTTTGAATCTGATCTTCAGGTTAATTTAAAAGATAGGCGAAACGTAGTGAAAAATTCTACGCAGACGCCAATATAGTGAGTGTGTGGGTACATATATATCATATATATATATATATATATATATATATATATATATATATATATATATATATATAATAGCGTCATCTGCCGGCGCCTTCCCGAACTAGACGGTTCTGGGGTATGCACGGATGGCAACATCTGCCGGCACCCCTCGAACTTGGTGGTAACCGGGATATGCGCGGATTGCGACATCTGTCGGCGGCTCCCCGATCGAGGTGGTCCCGGAGTGTTCGGGATGTTTATCACAAATTCCAGAAAATTCTGGACGGGCGCAGCCGAATATAAATACGTCGCGGCCGACGGCCATGGGACAGTCTGAAGTGGAAGCTGAGCCGTGAAGTGTGTGCATCGCGGTGAATAGCAGTACAGTGGATTGTGCTCATTGGCGTGAACCGTGGCCAGTGCATCGGACGGTGGTCAATGCTTAGGATTGTGCGACAGTGCAAAAGAAGTGAACAGTGAAAATAAATAATCAAGAGCAGTGCAGTGAAAATACAAAGAAACTGTGCCGTTCAAAAAATAATCAAGTGAAGACTAACTGTTCATAAATCAAGTATTTTTAGCGTGTCTGTAAGAAACAAAATAAACGTTTTTGTTAAAACAATATGTTTTAATTCACCACATAGAATCGTAACAATATATAAAATGCAGTAAAATCTAAGCTGGAAATCTTCTTTAACCGGAACATGTCTCCATCTCGTGACGTTAAATAGCATTTTACACAGCATAAAACGGAACCTCTCCAACACAGAAACTCTCCTCCATGGGAAAAATCTTTTAAGAAACGGAATTCCTGTGAATTTAATGCAATTGGCAGACAAGCACGATATGTTCTTAAATAAATGCATCTGCAAGCCTGATTTAAATTCTCCATCCCTGTGACACGCAATTTAGTCAAGGCAGCCGGACATTGAAGGAGAAGGGCTTCAACTGTGAGCGTAAGTTCGACCTTCAGCTCATTTGTGTCGTAGGGGAAGTCCCTGTCTCCCGACTCAGCGTGGGAAGTTGTACGGACAAGGAAATTGTTCACTCGCCTCCCTGTTCCGCGTTGAAAATCTTAACTCTTTGAATTAAGATTTTCGCTCGCATTGCTCAATGCCATGCGAGGGTATCAGAAAGTCATAGTACTGTGTTGTGGCGCATTGTGCGTTGAAAGAGTCAGCAAGCAGTCCAAATACAGCCAATAGGCAGTAAGGTGTTGTCTATTTTTCAACTCAGAAGTTGTCAGTAAAGAGTGTTTAATATTCATTTATTGGTGGTTCTTCCATAAATTCGTAAAATGTTTAAGTATTTCGATAATTATAATAAAATCGTATAATTTACTTTCAGGGCAAAAATATATCAAAGTGTCTTAAAATGGACAACCTTGAATAAAACGGAAACCTTCCTAAACCGGGATTTTATTAGGACCAAGAACTCGAACAATAAGAGCATATGTAAAGAGTATTTCTGGGAACAGTTATGATAAATCACTTCTCCGAATGGATAACTTTATTCAAAAACAAAAGAATAATTACAAAATCTGTGGAAAATGCCCTCGTGCTTCCAAACATTTTCTTGCTCGTGAAATAACACTCATGCTAATGAGACGCAAAATATTTTCGATTCCTTGAATGCTTTCACGAATGTTTTCTGTTCTGATGAAGTTCGTCATTGGTTTTGGGGTTACTTTCAAACACTTTTTAAATAACCCCAGAGATCAAAATCGCATGATGTCAAGTCCGGGGATCGAGGTTGCCACAATCCTTTGCTCACAGATCTTTCTTCAGTAAAAGCTTCGTATACACGTGACAATGATTGATGTGTGTGGCATGTAGCCCCATCTTGCTGAAAGGAGCACCATGATGTTTCATACTCAGTTGAGAATAAAAGTTCTCAAAGATCTTTAAATAGAATTCAGAGTTCTCTGTACTTTAAAAAAATGGGTCGGATGATTCTTCGAGCAGACACTGCACACCACACTTCAATTTTCACATCATGCATCGGAACTCCATAAAAAGTATTAGGATTCCCGGTTGACCAGTATCTAGTGTTCTGTAACAATGTAGAATCAACTATGGAGCAGGAACTCTGGAGATGGATCTAGAGAATTTGATGATAAGAAAACGTACGAAGCAAACAACGAAACTTCGTAAATAAGCTCTTAAGACAATTTTAAGCACATTTTGTCTAATAAACTCAATCGATATTTCGAATAACAGCCGCAATAAGCACTCAAAGGTTGTCTTGAAAAAATACTTTCTACGCAAAAATTTGCTTTTCAGAAACATGTAAACACTCCAGAATCATGTAAATTGTTTATTTACAAAAGAAATTAATATATTTTTCAGAAAGAAAAATTAACACAAAAGGAATTGAGTTGTGTAAATTGGGTGCTTTTTTTATTTGTGTTAATTTGTTTGCCCCCATCTTTCAACCAGTTTTAATTTGTTGGTCGTGCAGTATTGTACCCAGTCCGTCAGACGTCACCGATTTTGTTGAGGGTTCGTACCACTCGGACCATGTGTTTGGAACTTCCAGGACGGTACACATCTACTAGTTGAGGTAACTGCACATCCTGTCGTGTCTTTTAAAGTATTTGTTCTTTGCTAGAATTGGACAATTCTTCCCCTTTTAAGCCACATAAATGTTTGATCTTTATTGAACTGCAACTTGTCCATTCTTTTTAGATATTGTCTATGGAGTGGTTTCTCTCTCCACAATTTCTTTAACATTTCTTCTCGCATTTCATGCTGGGCACCAGAAGTAGTGTCTGTGTAATTGTGCGTGTTATACACAGTTTTCTTCGCAATTCTTCTTGCTTCACTTACAATGCATCGGCTTCCCATTCTTCGGTCAGAATTAATAGTGAGTCATCTTGATTGATTACATACTTCAATCCCGACTATTGCATTGTGTCAGGAGGCTTCAATTTGTCCGAGGTCTCTTCCTCCTTCCTTACGTGACTCAAGTCTACATCAGCACTACATTTTGGGGTCCCCGGATACCGATAACGTGTTTTTTTAAACGCCCACCCGCCCGTGTGTCCGTCCGTGTGTAAACACCACTAACGCATAAACCGTGCGTAGTTGTTCCCAATTGGAGGAACCCATAGCCATCTGGCTTTAGTTGAAGCTTTGAAATTTTGAAAAGACTTAAAAAATTCGGGATACTTTACATGAAGCCCCTGGGACATTTTCAAATTTTCTCAAACAGCTCCAAATGTTTTCTTTAAATTTCTTGTAGGAATACGAGTAAAAACACTTGTAAAGGTGGCATAAATTCGAATTTTAGGATTAACTCTGAATTTTCGAATAGTTAGAATTATTTCCAGCGTCTTCCTACACCTTCAAAATCGAAGATTGATATTTTTCCTTCAAATGAAATTTGTTGTTCATAAATTGTTTTTTCAATCAGATCAAGTACCGTTTTAGAAAATTTTAGTAGTTTTCGAGCAATATTGCGTGCAATATATTAAATTTAAAAAAAAATTACATATACAATTTTCTCAAAAACGGCTCCAATTTTTTCTTTAAACGTTTGGTAGGGATAGTGGTAAAGGTACTCCATGAGATGACAAACGTCATATTGCTCTATCCCTTTGTTGTTTTTTAAATACAAAAATGTATATTTTTGTTACTTCTCTCACGTCCGTAATATTTACATTATAGGCGATTTGTTCATACTGTTGCATTTATGAGCACAATGTCTATTAAAGGTCATGTAAAGTTTCTCGAAAACTCATCAGTTCTCTGTGAAAATAAGTTCAAACATCCGCTTTTTCAGAGACGCTCAAACGCAATTTTCTCAAAAATGGTTGCAAATTTTGCTTCAAACTTTCCCAACGGTAAGTGCTTATTGCACTGTTTCATATGACGAAGTTCATTTTGGTTGGTCTTTTATTTTTCAAAAATTACACAAATGTATTTTTTTTAATATGGCTCGACGTTAATATGCACATTCCCAACGATTTGTATTCATTATTGCATTTGTGAGTAGAGGTGCTTGAACTTATTTCAAACGAAGTTTTTTTGTAAACTTAGTAGATTCCTGTAAAAAAGAGCTTCGAATTTCGCATTTACAGCAACTCTTAAACGTCATTTTCTTAAAAATGGCTCCAAATTTCTCAATGAAAATTGCTGTTTAAAACGAGGTTTTACTCTTCTTAAATATTCTTAAAGTAATATTTCGGTTCTACTATTAGGAAATTGGAAAGTTAAAAAAAAATTAAAAAGTACTTTGGGCGGCGATAGATTGGAGCTCGTAAGGGAATGGGGCAAGACCGTATGGCCAGTCCACACCAAGGAAATTAGAAAAAATTACTACGAGAAAGTCTGTGCCATTCTGTAGCACCACAAGTTTGATCAATGATTCGAATTTTGTGTTCAGTCCAGTCCACTAATCCGAAACTGTACTTGGTTACATCATCCACCAAACTACCTATTGTAGATATTTTATCCCTGGGGTTCAAAGTGAACTGCAGGACAAGACTTACTCTTCTGTAATACTCTCTGCGAATTCTCTCTTTCATTGTGTCGTTCGAAATGATCTCAAATTCTTCAATACCCATTTATTTGTAAGTTTTACTTGACTGAAGATCTTGAATCACAGTGTGCACAGTGTCTATATTCTCTGACGTCATTTTGCCTCTCTTTAAGTTCATTTTTGCACATTTGTCAAGACCTAACTTCATGCAGATGTCATTGCTAAAATTTTGGCGACAGACAGCGTTTGGGAGAGAATCGCTTCATTCTTAGAAAACACTTTAAAATCATCCATGTAAAACAAATGTGATACTGATTTTTCATCACCATCCAGCTTGTAACCAAAGTCAGTGTGCGACAACTGTCTAGAGAGTGGATTCAAACTAATGCAAAACCGCAGAGGGGATAACAAATCTCCTTGAAAAATTCCCCTGTTAATGTGATCTCTAGTTTCTATTACTTCCTTTCCGCTCTGTGTTAGTAACTTGATACTCCACATCTTCATACTAGCCTTGCAAAACTCAATAAGTCTAGGATGAAATCGATAGATCTCCAGGGTCTTCAAAATCCAATTGTGAGGTACACTGTCAAAGTTCTGGTACTCAATCCAAGCCATGCGTAAATTGCGTTTCCGTTTCCTTGCATCATTTAAGTTTACTTTATTTAGTAGCAAGATTTCCTTACAACAACGAGTATAAGACCCATTCTTTCTGTTCAACTGGCTACAGATGATTCTTCTCTAGGAGTCTGTACATTTTGTTACCTATAACTGCAGTTATAACTTTGTACATTACTGGCTGACAAGTGATATCTGCCTGTAGGTCTTCGCCAAAGAACTCTCTCCCGCTTTGGGTAGCCAATTAGTGATGGCGCATGTGAGCCATTTTATAAGAATAGCAATAGCTTCCAAACACATCTCAACGTATGTTCACGAAGCGCTGTAAATTCGGAGTGGGCGACTATGTTTGAAGACAAATTACTCAAAAAATACTCGTATTTTCGAAAAATTCAACATTACTTTATGTGAAGATGTTTTTTAATTTATATATTTCATTAAGGGGAAAAATGTATCTTCACAATTGTAGTTGTAGGAAGACGCAAAACATTTTAATTTTTTTAAATTTTCGAAAAACCAAGCATTTCAACAAACATGAGACCTTCACCATTCTCTTAAGCTTTACGCTATGTAAGGTTCAAATTTAGTAAAAAAACGATGTGCAGTTTTTTAAGAAAAAATTGTTTAAAAACAATAAAAATGTCCTGTGTTTGACAGAAATGTTCGCAGGAAATACTCATGTTTTTGAGAAGTTGAACATTACATTATTTTTTGACCTGTTTTTGATCTGTTT
Source organism: Teleogryllus occipitalis (assembly GCA_011170035.1). Classification (NCBI taxonomy): domain Eukaryota; kingdom Metazoa; phylum Arthropoda; class Insecta; order Orthoptera; family Gryllidae; genus Teleogryllus; species Teleogryllus occipitalis. The sequence continues at coordinate 53,745 of BLKR01002549.1, forward strand.
TTGATGAACACATTTCATTAAGAAAAAATTATCTTTATAGTTGTAGGAAAGCGTCGAAGAATATTTGAATTTTTTCAATTTTCGAAAAATTAGGGTTTTCAACGAACATGAGACCTGCACCATTCTCCTAAACATCCTTCACATTATACAATAACAAGGTTTAATACAAAACGTTGTAGCCTTTTTTTAATATTGAAATGGTCCAGCGGCTTCATGTAAAGTACCCTCCAAAATTAAAATATGGGTTTCAAATTCAAGGGGCCGCAACATAATCCAGATAGATTGGGGAATATCATGTTTTGAGAAAATGGGGTGAACGGTTTAGCCGCTTGCGTTCACGGACTGACGAACCTTTTGCCATCATCGATTTTTGGGTATCACGGACCCACAAAACATGGATTCTGGCTACATTACGTGTTAGAAGATTTTTGCTAAATTTAGCATTTGGATTTACCCTTTTTTCGTTGCCAGGGCCCAATAATAGGAGTTCTACCGAAATCCTGTTTTAATATAAATAACATAAATCCTGTTTGATATATAGTAAATTACTATAAGTGAAGTGAGCCCTTGATACCGATTCTTCCTGCAAAACGTCTGTCTGTCGTCTGATTAATAGGGAAGGATCTTAAGGTGCTGCACCTTTTCAAAATTTTAGCTGTTTTCATATAGTAGATTGTTTAATATATGTATTTGGGGAAACAAAATAAAGCGAAATAAACACACCAGCACCTATTTGCATCTTTTCGTGAGATTACTACAGTTCACCTTTTCCCTCCCTTTTTATGATCCTTCGGCTTCTTTTTCTCCTCTTTTCTACATTTTTAAAGGATTGGTCAGAAAAAAATAGTTTCTCTTCATAAGTAGCCTTTTCAAATCTTATTTAATCAGAAGTCAACAATTTTTAATATTAAATAATCTTTTACATAAATAATCAGTAATTTATATCCCCGCAACAATGGTCGATCTGCCGCTGTAAAGTCAAATTTAAATTTCAACAGTGATGCTGCAACAGTTTAGCCCTTTCCCGTTGGATTTAAATTGCTGCCTAGACAGGATATTTAAATGGGTGTGTAGAAATCTTGTTTGTGACCCGAAGAAAATGTTTCCCCTCGCCATCGTGTCGCCGTCAATACTAAGAGTACTGTCGGCGCTTGTGGATTTGGTGGGGAAAGGAGAGGGGAGTAAGTACAGTTAGTTGCCTGTGCCCGCATTAGCATTGAGGTTCCAACTAGAGGTGGGATTAACAGCTTTTCTTC
>BLKR01002549.1:60000-190114 GCA_011170035.1 Teleogryllus occipitalis
ATTTAGCAATGCACTTCTTGGAACTTTCTCTTTTGACATTGTATCAAACATGCTTAACAGGAACAGCAAATTTACTGATCTGGCATGCACCAAAATTCGAAACCAATACATTATCGAAGAAAACTCCGCGTATCTTGCGTAATTCTATCTTCTAAAAGTGAAATATGCCGAGAGCTCTATTTCTTGTTAGTCGTCTTCATGGTAAGGAATAGATAGCTCACTATCACTTCACGATCATTGCGATGATCGGGAAGACGAGAGCAATTTCCCCGACCGCCCTGACAGGCTTCGGCTACGTAGATATGGTAACCCGCACGATGTCAAATTCTCACGTCTCAAGGCGGTGTCCATACTTGATGCGTTACAGGGAAGAACACACAGGGCATAGAGCTTCTCGATCGGAGGACGCCCTGGCAGATTTTACGCGGTTGTTACTTGTTTGGTAAAAAATTACCAATCTGTAATATCTCAAAAATGATTGTAGAAAACAAAATGTAGTGAACAAAATATATTAAAAGCGTGGAAAATTTAATATAGGCACTAATTGGCTAACCGCTCGATGAGGCAATTATCTTTAAAATAAGCATTTATATGCATTATAAAGCCCTCGGAAAAGCCATTTCTGAGATAAACATTGATTATGGGATAAGTTACCTAAAAATACATTCAAAGAAATAATAAAATAGGCAAAAAGGGCATTGTCCGAGCTCTAGTGATGACACAACAGGAATGATTTTGAAATATTTTAGAAATATTTAACATAAATTGATAGTTGTGTGAAAAGTGCAAACTGAGAAGAATGACAAGCTTTGTTGTAATGTACACTATTGAATATATCTTTAGAAGTGATGAAAATGAGATAAAACTAAAATGATAATAAAAGTATATTAAAAAGTGAAAAGGGAAAAACAGCCAATGAAAAATGAAATTGGAAAATGCATGAAATGTTATGGATCAGAAGAGGATCTAGGAAGGACATTTTGGAAGTTCTTGATATATACTCTATAAATATATTTTCTTTAATTAATACAGTATCTTTTAGAATTCCGTTTCCGAAATTATATTTTGAAAAATGCATCCTGTAGTCTAAATAAAGGAGAAGCCCAAATTTTAAGAACGCATCTCGTATTTTCTTAAAGGGAAGGGCAATATTTGAATTCCGGCGCTTTCTTGCCATCATAATGGTGGATTTCTCGGGGTTTAATTTAGGAGTACGTTTCGCTGCCGGCCGCTACGGGCATAGAGTAAAGAATTATACCTCTTTAGTCTATGCTACGGGTGGTGGGGCCCTGTCCAAGATGGAATATGGCACGGTTTATCGTGTCTTTCTCGAATGGGCCGCTAGAGGCGCTTGATCTGCAGCATCGTTTGATACGGTTACGTATGCGACATCTTGCGGCAGGACTAAGAAAGACGCAAAAAGGTGCGCCTTTCCATCTTGAAGATAATACCCTCAGATGTCACATTAGAAAAAATTAAGTATAGTGCTGGGGCAAACGATAGTGTTTTTTATGTCTGGTGTTGAGGTTACAAGGAATATAGCTCTGCTTTATACTTATTACTACGTATACTGCTGTATACGTATTACTGCTGTGTAATCTATTCTAAAGTAACCTAATATATAAAGTATATACTACTGCGAAATATAAACGGCACGATATAGTACATAAACGTTGATATAAAACGTGATTTGCCAACCCTGGTATTAACCTGCTGACCTTTTTTGTGTACGTTGCGTTATGAAATTTTAAGTAATTTTTATATATAATGCACCCTAGATGATAACCTAAACTGGCCCAAGCACGTAATGTTATTGTCATTATTACTTGGGGTGTATGGCCTATGCATTTTTATTGCAAATTAAAATGGATATATTATATTCAGATGGATTGATACAGATCAATTTATAATGCAGTTATTGTACAAACTCTCCTAAAGAGAGATTCCTTCCTTTTTCATACTTTTTATAAGTGGTTTAAGAAAATATATAAATAACATAAGAAAATGTGTTTTCACATTGTTTCAGGGCAATTGAAGCATGGCTGAATCAGTTGTGACTGTAAGTTGGCAAGACCACACCAGTGAACTTGCTACAGAATTTAAAAGCTTTTTAGATAACAATTCTTTTGTTGATTGTACCATATCTGCTGAGGGTCAGAGCCTGAAAGCTCACAGGCTAGTTTTATCTGCGTGCAGTGCTTACTTTCATGTAAGTTAAGTGTTTTTACAATGAGGTTTCTCTTTTTGTTTCACTCTTCCTTTTACGTGAATTGTTGGTGGTTGAAGTTTCTCAGACTCCTAAAGGTCTCGTAGAGCTGAAAAATAAATTGAAAGATCAAATATATCTTGTAAGTAACATTGATGGTTAAAATTTTAACATTTGAAAATTTGGCTGTTTCGCGATGTCACTATTTTTTTCTTTCAAAGTGGTACACCTCAATTTTTGAGACACTTAGACATAATGTTTATTTGTAAAACAAACTTGACAACACATGCTCATCTATTCGAAATGTTTTTACGCTTCGGGGCACATTGTGGCTCCATCATCAGGTAAAAACAGCAAGATACAATTTTTATTTTTTCTCACAGTTGCAATTTTTTAGACATGTGGTGATAAAATTAATAGTTGGCTTTTAGTTATTAATAAAAGTAGTGATGGGTCGATACTTGAATTTCTCAATACTCTTTACCATTACCTGTCTGAGACCTTCAATACTTGATACTTGACACCATACTACTTTAAAGCTCAGCAGCAAAAGTGGTTCAATCAGAATTGGAAGAAAGTCCACACATTTAATTCATCTTCTTGTGCTGTGGTTTCGTATACACAGCATGATATTTCACGGTCACTCTTCAGAATATTTCTATAAAGAGACCACATGTCAACGCATTTTCGGGAGTTCAGTAGTTGAGGATGCCTTTAAAATAAATTAAATGAATTAAAATTTTGAACAATAAATGCTTGTCTAATTTGTAATTTCTAATGTAGATAAAGAAAATGAGTTATTCGGAATCATATACAGTGATTTAATTTTTTTTAACTACTGAAATATCGGATAATCGAAATCGTGATTAAAGGGTTGTTATTATCTTGTGAGCATGGTGTATCTAGGTTCAAGATGTTTAATTAATTCCTTGAATCTATTGTCCTCAATAATACTGATCAATTGATTATCTTTGTGTGTCATATAAGTAAATTTTCTTGTTATTGCTATTGAACGATTGTCTCCTGATTTAAATTTGTTCTTTTTGGCCAAAAAATCAATGAGTGTTGGTTGATTTGTGTTGGAACTTTATGATCTTGACAGGACTGGCCATGGGTCATTAACTTCTACCACTTCACTTGTACAATCTGCGATGGTTTCAACGTCCGGTGCAACATTAGTTGGCTTGGCTCACTTGTGTTCGGTGGAGCTGAATACTCCCTGGTGTATTGATGTAACTTCTTCTTTTTATTCTTCTTCCTAGTATTGTGTGATTTTCCACCAAGCAAAAATGTTTTTTTACATATTCTACAATTTGCATGGTTGTCATCTTTTGAGTTCTCTTCAAAATAATTCCACACGTCACTCTTTTTGTTTATGGAATGCACTAATCTAGTCATCTTTCGGTCACTTTAAAATGCAGAACTGAACCAAAGAGCTCCGTCAGATGCCTCCATGGTGGACTGAGGAAGGGAGTATCCCAGGAAGAATCGCTGTCATCGAGCATTGCGTATCGTGCCTACCGCCACTAGATTACTGGGAGCTCACAAGGGAGAGTTTCCCAAAACTGAATTGGTCATGAATTGCATGCTATCTCAAGAGATAGTGACAGGCGTGAGTGGGATAAAGAGCGGGGCACGGCGCTCGCACGTTGCAGCGTTGGGTAATTTCAATGACTGTAAGTGAATCCAAACAGACGGATACTTCCTTGTTGCAAACAGAAGTAAAATAGGAGAAAGAGGAATATAAAGAAGACAATTCTTCCATAAAATCAGAAGAGATGGGGAATGGCATAAATAATTGAAAGTATCGAAAAAGTATCGAGTCATTTTCCGAAAGTATCGAGGACCCATTCCTAAATAAGTGTTCCTTGTTCCAGAACCCTTTTCTCTTTAATTTTAATAATGAGGTTTGTCTTGTTATATATATATATATATATATATATATATATATATATATATATACTATATATATATATATATATATATATATATATATATATATACACACACATGTATACACACACACACACACACACGTACTCTCACACATAAACATATACACACATTTCTTTTATGTTTATATATATTTATGTATATTTGAACGTGTTGTTTGATTCGAAAATTTAAACATAATTTAATTAAGGCGCCTTTCCCACGTGTTATCAACATCGAAATAAAACCTTGCATTGTTTTGTTAATAAATCATGCATTATGTGATAATTCTTGATCGTGGTAGTATCAAAAGAAGGCCGTTTTTGGTTAAAGTAGGAAACACGGTACACCCTCAGTTAAGCGTGTGGGTGGGGGCGAGGAGGGGAGCCTCCCTCTCTCAAATTACGCTAAGCGCTATGATAGAAATGAATAAAACTTACCGATAGGCGATTTTGAGGGCTCGTAAAGTTTGGAGGCGCCCCCAAGGAGCGACAAAAACCCCTCAGTTAGGTTTTTGCCCTCTTGAAGGCGTCTCCAAGCATTTGGCCTGGTAGCTGTCGAACTGGCCAGCTGCGCGGAGCCGAGGCAGACCACGCTTCATTGCGCTCCACGTCCCTTCGATATGATTCATGTGCGCACCAGTTTCAGGGTCTCTAAAACACACAGAGTGGTTTACAGCAAAATGCTGATAACCCTCGTCTTCCAAGTAGTTATAAGACTTCCAACAGACCGCGAACCCGGCTTGATGAAAGACTAACGCCCAGAAGCTCCTCTCTGCTGCGTGTTTTAACGATTTTGAAAAAGGCGCGCTTCGTCTTTCTTTCAACGCCTCCAAACACCCATTTCCCAACTACTCTCTTGCCACGATGGTACTTTCGGCGACCAAACTTGCTCTCGTCTCTTTCAACTTGCACACCTGCGCCTCCAATGGGTTCACTCTCTGTCAGCCGCACTGACGCACACCTCACGACAAGAACTCATCCAATCAGTCACGGTTTACTTGCTTACGTGCAGTTCATTCACACGGTACTTTCATGACCCCAAACTAGGACATTACTAATACCTGAATCATACTCAACTTGCTTCTTGCGAACCAATACCCCTAACGCACAAGAGGAGTGGCCCCTTTTTTGCTGCACTTCCACCCGAACATCACACAACTCCTTTCGCTTGGCCAACCTCATCCGACACTTACATACAGGACACGAAAATCCTGCAGCAACCAAACTACGTTCTTGCGCCCATTCAATTACAGCCAAACATCCCCCTTGGCGCAGCGCGTTAAAAAACGCACATTTATTCTCACCATCGTAGCACTGACACTCGACACTCAAAAACACAAATCACAAAGAAATTGAAGCACGCAAGAAACGTAACAGTACGACAGCAACGTAGTCAGTCATTTCGACAGCTACCCCGACCCACAAAATCACATTCAAATTGAAAGTCCACCACGCATCCACCACGTTTTGAGCACAATTTCGTAATGAAGCCCCGACAGTGGTGAAATTGCCTCTGCTAACTTCTGACGTCACGTTTGTGACCAATTACGAGCCATTAAAATTATTTCAGTAGTTTATTTTTAACAATTTATTTCAATCGCCCACGCCGAAGGCGTGTGCAGTTTCGCCGGCGAGGCTGTCGCGCCCGCGCCAAAATCCCCTAATCACCCCTCCTCCCCTCCACCGTGGATTTCCCTCGCGAAGCGCCCGTTTGAATGGCTTACGTATGTTGTAGCGTGTTCAAGATTTCAACCCAATTTTTTTCCACCTCTTTAATTTTTTTAAAAAATGTTATAGTAATGTTTATAAAATAAAAATAATGTTTAACCCTTTTGCTAGGTGTTGCCATCAAGGTTAAGTACCACTACAGGCCACATTAGTACAGTGGGTTTAGTCATGTGACTTTTTTTTTTGGACAGCTATTGTTCCCAAACCACAAGGATGGTGCTAGGGGGTGTGGTTGGTGATTATCTTGCAAAAACAATTTGCTTATATTTCATGGAAATTAGGTAACTTGTCTTGGAGCCGTGAAACTATCTGTTGTATTGTCATTCCGCCAAAGGAGAAAGTTCAATGAAGAATATTTTGTTACATGTGATGAGTGTAAATTTATTTATTTTAACAATGTCAATTATATTTTAATATATCAATTTAAACACATATTAATGGTTAAATAGGTTGTTAAAGTTTGCTTCTTTATTACCAGTTACATCAAAGAGCCAACTATTGTTAGCAATTATTACTTTCTCTATTCTACATACGCAAGAAGGTAAAAAAATAATACCAAATACAGTACTACTGATTACTATTATTTTCAAATGTCACAAAATGTTTAAAAGTTGTTGATGGAGCATCTTTTGTGAGGTGAAATGATTCTGGTCTCTGCCACCATAACTATTAGTAGCCAATCTGTGCTCTGGGCCTGTGAAGTGATGGTTTTAAAGAAATAAAGCTAATCTTTCTTACCATTCTTCTTCTGCATTATTCTCTATAGAAGCTGTTTTGCGAGGAGACTGAAGATCATCCACTTGTCATCCTCTTAGATGAATCGTTTCAAAATCTGAAGGCAGTGATTGATTTTATGTACCTTGGGGTCACACAAGTTCCAGAAGCCAGCTATAGAGCATTTGTGACTCTTGCTAAGTCCCTGGAGGTCAAGGGACTAAGTCGGGTTTCTGTAAGCAACTTCTGTAAAGTAGTGGTAGATTTTGTGGTTTTTACTAATTTTTGAAAACTTTATTATGTGTGTTGTTTTTCTTTTTCCAAAAAAGAAAAACCCACCTCGCAGAACTACTGAAAATGTTCCTCAAGATCAATCTGTGAAGAATCAAGTCACGGGTGAAGTTAAAGCCAGTAATGCTACCCAAAAGGTCAGCTCTGCAAATAAAAATTCTCAGAAGATTGCTCACCATTTAGAGGGCATCACAGACCCTGTAAACGCCCATTCTCCTGCTTCCTTTAAAGGAAATAGTGCATTGCCTGAATTGAGGCCAAAATCAGTGATGACATCTTCACAAGAACAAGGGAGGCTTCAAGGTAATGATGATATGTCTGTAACTATGGGAATAACTGTGAAAAGTGAAATTTGTATGCAAGGGTGGATTTAATCTAGATAAACTAGACAGTTTACTAGGGGTTGTAAATAAAAGGGGGTTCAGATGAGAGCAATAAACTTTAAAAATTGCAAATGTTGGACATTTTTTGGACTCTGTTGTGTTATTAAAAAAAAAAAATATATATTAAATTTTTTTCAAAAATTACCTTCTTTAGTGTCATGTAAATTTTTTAAAATTTTTTTCCACAAACGAGTGAAATATGGGCATTATTATTTACAATTTTCTCAAAGGGCTCTAAACCTTTTTTTAAAAATTATTTTTGCCTAGCATGATGAAACACATGATTGACGTATTCTTTTAGCTTTTTAACCCACTTTTTTCTTTTAGCTTTCGAATCCCACTATACCCACACGGCAATGTAGTTTTCTTGATATGATTATCCCACTTCTATAACATTTTAACCAATAACCGTTATTCTATCCATTTTTGTGTCTTAATTGAATCTTTGTAAAATTTAGCAAAAGTCATAATAAAAATTGCCAAGATGGCTTTTCAAGGATTAAATGTTAAAATTTTTTTGGTAGGGGGTATAAATTAAGAACTCAAAGAATTTATTTTATAATGAATTTGGTAAAGCAGGCTAGTTTTACTATAATTCTCAAAAAATATAATGAATCAAGTTCATTATGCGCCCATTGTAGCCATATGGCAACAGTTCATAAATAATAAACTAAAGTGGGGGAAATGTTCAAAACTTGTGGTGATGTCTTTTGATGTTCCTCTTTTCCAATTTTATGCCAAGATCCTTCTGTGAAGAATCAAGTGACTGGTGAAGTTAAATGCAGTAATGCTACCCAAAAGGTCAGCTCTGAAAATAAAAATTCTCAGAAGATTGCTCACCATTTAGATGGCAACACAGACCCTGTGAACACACATTCTCCTGCTTCCTTTAAAGGAAATAGTGCATTGCCTGAATTGAGGCCAAAATCAGTGATGAAACCTTCACAAGAACAAGGAAGACTTCAAGGTAATAATGATACATCTGTAACCATGGGAATAACTGTGGAAAGTAAAATTTGTGTGCAAGGGTGGACTTAACTTAGATAAACTAGACAGTTGCCTAGGGGTTGTAAATAACAGGGTCTGTTGAGAGTAATAAACTACAGTAAGGGCTCCAATCAATTTTCCAAACAGGTGTTTTAGTTTGTAAATAATGAGAAGCAATGTTAAACTATTTTACCAATTAAAAACACTTTAAAATATATTAAAGTAAATCAGATAATACTTTGGATATTGTATTATAGATAATAAAAAATACAATTTAATCAGATAGAAGTTTTGGTTTTGTTATCCTTTGTTACAATTTATATTTTCAAATATTTTCCTGTCCCTTTTTTTAAATTTTGCACATCCACAAATAAATACAGTTGATTCAACTTTATTCCATTATTTTCATTCATTGAAAATTGTCGACATTTCAGACACTGTTGTCTCCCTCATCAGGCTACTATTGAAAATGTATCTACAATTTTAGTTCATCACCATTATTTAATCAATATTGTAAATATCATTTTTGCTTCTTCATTCACATACTAATTTTGTAAATAAATTTTCGATTGTAGCCTGTCGATTGAGACCAAGAAGTCTCCAAATCATCGACAATTTTCATTAAATAAAATTGTGGAATAAATATGGATGTAGTATATTTTTGTGATTGTCCGAAATTTTAAACAAGGATCTGGAAAATCTCTACTTGCACTAGACATTTAGAAATCAGGTGCACTGAGTGAGAAGTTGTTTCTTCTACAAGCACGCCCGTTTAGTTGGTTTATTTATTTATTTATTTACGGGAATATCCCCTTCAAAGTTTGTAGTAAGTAAATAAATTTACAAGAATATGGTATACTAGTAAAATAATTGTTAATCTGTCGAGTATCACAGAATGATTGTAATGTACATCAGAGTTAATGACAAATTTGGCAACATGTTATATGCTCTCATGATCTAAAATATAAAAGAAATCAATGAATATAGAATAAAGTATAAATAAACTTTAAAAATTAACCAGCGACAAATATTTTGGTTAAAACTGCAATATAAAATTATTAAACAGAAGAATGTCATGGAATGTAAGAGAAAATTTTTATAGCAGAAATCAAAGAAAATTAAATTCTATTTAGTTATATGTTTAAGGCAATTTGTTCAAAAGCTGTTCATAAAAAAGAAAAATGTTCAAAACTTGTTTTGACCTCTTCTGATGTTTCTCTTTTTCAATTTTATGCCAAGCTCCTGTGAAGAATCAAGGCACTGGTGAAGTTCAAGGAATTAATTCTAGCCAAAAGGGAAGCTCTGAAAATAATTCTCAGAAGATTGCTCACCATTTAGATGGCAACACTGACCCTGTGGAAGCACGTTCTCCTGTTTCCATTAAAAGAAATAGTGCCTTGCGTGCATTGAGGCCAAAATCAGTGATGACACCTTCACAAGGGAGATCTCAAGGTAATGATAATACATCCGTACCCATCGAAATAAATGTAGAGAGTGAAATTTGTATGCAAGGGCAGACTTATGCCTAGATGAACTAGGCAGCTGCCTGAGGGATCTAAATCAAAAGGGGCCTCAGACAATAGTAAGCGTTTGAGCACTCTCGATCTTCTGCACATGCGTTGTTCAAGTTTCACATCAGTTTTGTGCATCCGCACATGCGCAGAAGATTGATAGTGCTGTCTGCTATTGCGTGTTCAAACTCTCTAATATAAATAGAACCCAGAAGTTAGGGAAAATGCCTTTTTATTATTGTTAACATTTTATGACTTCCAACAATTGGAATCACTTAATTGTGCTTCTAAAGTTGTTTTAATAGGTTTTAATAGATCTAAAAGGGAAAGGAAGATGATACCAGTGAAAATTTTTGATATTTTTCATTGATGTTTACAGTCATGTTCGCTCATGAGAAATCTCATTCTATGTGTATGACCTGAGATCCCTTTTGAGGACACAGCTGTCTGTATGCAATATATTCTTCTCAGTTCCTTCATGTTCTCTCTTCGCTTTTGGCAATTACACATGTGCAAAGAACGAAATATACAATTCTGTGTTCATTGGTTCCATTCAAGATAGTCAGAGAAAGAGGAGAACCTCTCTCTCTGAGGTTATACTTCTGCTTCATAGCACACAATAATTTGCGTATATGAATGAACATACTAGCAAATTGTATCTCACCAGTTCATTCCATTCCTTGATCAGAATTTCCAGCAAGGCAACAGAGGAGAACTTTTTACTTTCTTGTATGCATACATACTTAGAGTAATATTTTGTAGCATTAAGTTAAGTAATGTTGCAATGATTCTTGGATGGTACAGACATAGCTTGAAAAGATGAGGAATATTATACAATGAGTAGTAATCAGTGTAGTCGTCACAAAACTGCAGGATAGGGCATCCATCGTGAAATGCTGAGTTGCGTAACAACCTGTTTTGGACCGTCTCAGGATGATTTACAGCCTTTCCAGTGAAGGGGGACCAAATCAGACAGGCATACTCGAGAATGGGTCTAACAAGCGAGTTAAAGAGAAGTTTGATCGTGTGGAGTGATCGAGATTGTGATGAGTATCACAGGATAAAACCCAAGGATCACAGAGGTTTGTTAACAATTCTGTTAATGTGGTCATTGAAATTGAGTTTACTATTGAAGATAACTCAAAGGCCTTTTCATGTTGATAACTACAGCCAATATCCTCCCATTGAGACTATATGGAAAACTAACAGTGTCCTGCTTTGTGGAGAAGTTAATGGTATAGCACTTGTCAGGGTGCAATGATGTGTTATTCAGAAGGCACCAATTTTCAACAGCTTGTAAATCAAGTTGCAATTTGATAGCGTCATCAGTATCAATTATCAAATGATAAATCTTAGTGTCATCAGCCAAAAGAAGGATATTACTGTGTTTCAAGACTGTAAGGAATTCACTGATAAACAAGTTGAAAAGTAAAGGACCCAGGTGAGATCTCTGAGGGACTCAAGATGGGACACTGAGTCAAAATGGACACCATTCAGAGAAACGTGCTGCAGTCTGTTATGGAAATAAGAATTGATCTATGAAAGGAGTGGATCACTCTAACTCATTTTAGTTAGTTTATAGATTAAGATCATATGATCAACCTCATCAAATGCCTTAGCAAAATCCATATAGATTGTATCAACTTGAGAGCCAGTAGCGAGTGAATTAGCAATAAACTTTTTTAAATATGACCAAGTTCAATTCAATTCAATTCAATTCAATTCAGTTTGTACAGGTTGATCTGCCCTCCATTAATCCATCCTGGGAGCATTTGAGAATGCGGACTCAAAAGATAATGTAAGATTAATGCACACTAGTTTCTCAAACAGCTTAGGGATGGCGTTTAAGATTGAAATAGGGCAGTAATTCGTCACTTCAGATTTATCACCTTTTTTGCTTGTGAATAGGAATAATTTTGCTCTTCTTCCAAACATCAGGAAAAGACCGACATTTGAGGGACTAATTAAATAGTGGAAATAATGGGCTAGCTTTGGTATATCTGTAATGTAACAAAAACAGATAAGGTATGAGTTTGGGACCTGGACCCTTTTTTGGATGTAAAGAATCAAGCTTCTCAAAGATATCACAAACCATAATTGAAGATAGTTGATGAAATGGTCCTCAACACTTGAAACGGTAGAAAATGCTGGCAGGTATGATGTGTTGTTGGAAAATTGATTAGGAAAGTATTGTGCAAACATGGATGCACTCAATCTGATATAACTCAATTCTGTACAATGAACATCCTGATATTACGTGGGATATGGTTGTGATTTGTGGTGTAACATAAATGATTTCAGAAAACATTGATATTAGAAGGTATAGATTCTTCAACTGAAGAAATAATTATAGTAGATAATTATTGTAGGAAAGCACTTGGACTTAGTTTACTTTGGGTCTGATGGCAGAAAACAAATCCTAAGAGTCAGTTAAATTGATGATTTATGTTTCTATGTAACCTTTTTTTCCCCAGATGAGGTTTATCAGTTCCGTGGAATACCAGGGCAAGCTAGAGCTTACAAAAATCAGCCTCACTGGAACATAGTCGATTAGTGAATAGAGAATATTAAATAAAAGATGTCCACATTCGTATTAATATCCATGTTGCCAAGACAGGAACTCCAATCAATCAAATTAAGTTGGGAACAAATAGTTTTATAATTGGTATTTTTAAAATCATAAACATAAGTAGGATTCAAATCTCAGTCAACAGGATGTAATTAAGGCGTTGTTAAATGAGCACAGGATGGTAAGGATCACATTTGATGAGATCACCAATAGACCGTTGTACCTCAAGAGTGTCAAAGTTTGAGAAGATGAGGTCAAACAATGAGTTTTTATGATTAACAATACCATTATGTTGGCACAGTTTCAGTAGAGTCATGGGATTTAAAAAGGTAGTGACTGCCTCATAGATTGAAGAAGAAAGAACGGGGGAAAGTGTTTGAGAGTCTTAGCTGAAATGTTCCCAGTCAAGTCTCAGAAGGTTGAAATCGCCAGTCAGGAGTATACAAGTAAATTGATTCGCTTTAGCTACAGTTACAAGATCATCAGCATATGGGGCATAAAATGATGGATTGGAGCATGGAGGAAAACATACGACCCCAGCGATCAGACAGTTCCCGTTAAGTTAAATTTTAACAAAAAGATGTTCAATGTTTAGGGCATCAGTAGTGACCAGAAATGAAGTTGAGGAATCTCTAATCGCAACGAGAACACCTCGTTCATATATGCTGGAGCAAGCATCATGATCTCGACGAAAAATAATATAATTATGAAAATGATGGCATTTGAGGCTTGTTTATGACTTTCTTTTATTTCCCCAAGCAAGTATTCTTCCAGAGAGCAGAAAACAATTGAGTAATTAGCAGCACTTTCGAGGAATGTAATGCTCTCCGAGAGATTTTCAATTTTTGTGTCCTGCTCAGCAACCCTCTAAGCCGGCTCTTCAAATTTGGCGTTGAAAAAGTCAAACATGCCCTTTTAAAGTTGGACATATGATGCTTGAGCGCCATATCCAATTTGTATGTAGTAACCATTGCACAGCAAGAAGATAATCCTCCATTAGATAAGCTCTTGGAGCGAGCATAACAGCTCGAATGGTATAGTGTTTTACGGACTTTGCATTTCTTGACTTCAGCACCAACAGGAAGTTCCTGTTTGCAACAGCTGCAAAGAGTATTGGTAGATGGATTTGGAGACCTGACAAATGCATCATTGGAGAACAATTCGCTATCAGTCTGAAGATTGCCGCTTTGGTCCATATTCGTTCAGAAATTAATACTAGGGAATTTTGAAAATTTATTAGGTAGCCAAGTTGGAAACAGGCCTTAAGATGCGAGTGGGATTGGCATTATATAGTGTGAATCCCGCAAAACACAGAGCGATAAGAGTCAGCCTTAAAGTAATGTCACAGAGTCTCAGAGTCATTGTCACAGAGTTATTCATCTGAGCCGGCAATACCGCTTGGCTTGGTATATAAGCACATAGTCACTTTGAGGTCTCTAGACAATGAGATAAGTTCAGTTGCATTGCACCACAGTGCACAAGAGCTAAAAGATGCATAAAATAAACGCAGAATAAAAGTTCGTACCAGATCAATCACTATAGCACTTGAAGCACACAGTTAACTTATTTCAACCAGGAAGGAATACTCAAGAGAATTGCTGTCAGCAAATAATGGTTAATCTCACTGTTTTTTCACAACTGTTTTTTCCGATTTGCCGACGCCGTCGCTGCTGATGCCATCACCAGTTTTTGATATTAGTCATTGTGCATACTCATTTTATCGATTTTTCTTTATAATTTTTCTGTTAAAATTTTTTATGCATGGGCTTATTCCCAAATGAATAAATAAGTATCTGATTGTTGATATTAACTCTGAATTTTCAAAAATTGCAAATGTTGGACAATTTTTGGCCCCCTTGTATATCTATATTTTTACTGAAAATAGAGATATTTACCAAATTAAATTATCACAATTAATTCTTTCATATCATGTATGTTTTTTAAATGTTTGTAGTTTTTGCACAAACTTGAATGAAATATGGGCAATGTCTTAAAAACGATTTTTGAAAAAGGCCCTGCATTTTTGCTTTAAATTTTTTGTAAGGATAGTTCTAATTTTTTCTGTGATCAACATGATAAAACTCCATTTTGATAAATGTTTTTCCTGTTTTCAAAATTACACAAATATATTTTCTCTGCAAAGACTCTCAGGTTTTTATTTATTATATTATATTATATTTTTATTATTATTATTAATGATATTCAAATTATAGGCATTCTTTATACCTTATTGGATTTGTGAGTACAAGTGCTTCATATTATTTCTTATGAAATTTCTCAAATAAAAAAGTTTTCTGTGAAAATGAGCTCAAAATTGCGCATTTTTAGAAATATTCAAAAGATATTTTCTCAAATAGAACTCCAATTTTGTAAATGAAAAATTTCATCTGTGAATTTGTTTTTCCTCTTTATAAAATTCGGAGTCATATTTCAATTCTGCTATTAGGGAACTGCAAAATAGAAAAAAAAATGTTAAAAAAATGTCTTTTAGGTATTGATAAGCAGTAGCTGAAAAGTGGGGCAAAACCAAAAAAATAGCCCAGCCTAGAGACATTAGAAAACTAACTAGTACAAGAACATTTGTGCCATTCTGTAGCTCAACTGCTTCAAAATACACTGCTGGTGAATTGCATAGTATTTCGTTCAGGTTTAAAATCAATTCACACTGCCCATGGAATGCTAGATTTCACCCTAGACTAGAATCCTTAAGATACCTGTTCTGTATCATATTTTTTCTCGTGCCGAAGGACACTCAGTCCTTCGTGGTTGGTAATTTCAGGGTAAGGGCTCTGGGTTAGGACACATTTACTGCTTACTATTAAAAAATAACTAATCACTTATTATTATTATTTTCATTGTCGTCATCGTCATAATATTTTGAAATCAACGATGAGTGAAACCAACACAAAACTTTTTTTTTTCTTATGCTATATTGCCATGGATCAGAGAGTTATTAATAATGAAAATAAAATTAATTTATTTAATTATTATCTTTATATATTATTATTATACAGAGGGAGTTTATTTGTGTTGTACATGAGAACATGATTCTAAAATGCATGTAATAGTATATAAAAACCTACATTGCGGAAACTCCTTCTGAATAATAAATCATTTATATTAGTACTTTAAATTTTAAATATTTTGTCCATTTTATTGTTTAATTACTAAAAAGGAGGGGATCAATTTTTTGTTTACCTAGGGATGCTGTATCTTCAAGTCCAACCCTGTTTATACACTCAGATTTCGGGAACAAGAAATCTGCTGGTTAAAAGTAATGAATCTTTTTCAAGGAATTTCACAAGCCAAATGGGTGGTGAGACTACGTCTGTGCAAGGACAAGTGTTCTTGATTTCAGGTAAGTTAAGTAATAAGGTTGTAATGCTAGCTATCACCAAAAATTGTCTCTAAATATGTAATTATGAAACTAGTGGTGCTATAGAATGTCACAGTCTTTCTCGTAGTAAAGTTTTCCACTTTCTGTGGTGTGAACTGGGTTTAGGGTGTTGCCCCATTCTCTTGCCAGATGCTATCTATCGTCACCCAAAGTACATTTCTTTGACATTTTCTCAATTTTTCGGTTTCCTAATTGTAGAAGCAAAATATTACTTTAAGAATATCAAAGAACAGTAAAACCTTGTCCTAAATGACAATTTTCATTGAAATATTTAGAGCCATTTTAAAGAAAATAGTGTTTAAGCATTACTGTAAATCTGTAAGTCTGTCCATTTATGGTCCAAGCTAGCACCTAAAATTTTTATTTTATTTGTGCAGACTTTTACCCAATTTACAATAGGGATAAATTTAAGTTTTGTGAAAGTTTCGCTTTCAATCATGATTTGTAAGCACAATCTGATAAATCGATATTTACAATATTTACTAATTTACATGTGCCACAAGGGAGTATTTGTTGTACAAATGGGGATTAGAAATATTTTCAGCCATTTTTTCCCAAAATTCGTCTACTAGTGGCCATCCTCGGGAGCGGATACATTAACACACTTGGTGTCGCCATCAACATTGAACTTGTAGAATTGACCCATTCTTGACATTTTCTGTTTCTGTTTCCCTAAAACACGATTTTTTAGTGCGTAAACATCCGATGTCTAGTAATAAATATGTAAAATCATATAAAATATGCGATGTTAAAATACACTAATTATAAAAAAAACATTTACATAATACAAAATAACGTTTATAAAAACAGCCCTAAATAAATTTTAAAAATAATACAAACATTTGAAAAATCATTTGGAGAGTTCAAATTGATGCAAGCGTTGCACCATACAATTGTCCCATCAGTAGCAAAACCTTCATTCAGTGCCATCGTTTAGCAGCCTATGTAGACGTAATAAAAGCCATCATACAAATTGGGGATACCTTCGACCAGTAAACTATCACTGCAATGTTCAGCATTCTCATCGAAGTATTACACGTCGGCAATCGCGAAAGTTTCTCAGAAATTAAGGTTAAAGGTCACTAAACGCGGCGTCAGTAATACTTTTTACACCTAAAAGTTGAAATTGATCTCAAGTCACTGACGCGCCTTCCCGCCTGAGATACTAACTGAAGCAGACGCACCTAACTTCGAGAACATCCGAGTAGCGTACCTCGAGTCATCTTCATTTAGTAGAGTAGACAGCATGCACTAAGAATGTAGGGAAAAGTGCCATTTGAAAAAAATACTTTTCATAAAAAAAGCAATAAAGTTGGAGAAAATTGATAGAATGAAAAAATATTTTCTGAAAACAGCCAAATATCTAATAAAGTACTAAATATGTAACGAAGTATGTATGTAACGAAAAAAATCGATATTGTGTTAGGATGGCAAGGATTCGCCAAGATTACAATTTTTAGAGCGGTAAGTAGAAAGACAAAAAATATGTACATAAAAATCCGGTCTCCACTTATGAGTCGCAGAGCGCCCAAATGAGTACTGAGGTAGTGAAGTAAGAATACGCCACTTGTGTGTTCAGGAGCAGGCAGTCTCCCGCCTGTGGGACTCCAGACAACCCAGCAGCGGAGTGAAGTGCGGGTGCTGAGTGGTGGATCACAGCAAAGCATGACACCACTGCTGCACGAGGAGCCAGTCCAGGACGCCATGCCGCCTTCGCCGTCCAGTAGCCCAGCCGATCGCAAATGCAAGCGAATGAAAAAGTACATTTGCAAAGTTTGCGGACGTGCTTACGTTTCGCCAGCCCAACTCGACATTCACAACCGCACGCACACAGGGGAGCGCCCGTTCCTCTGTGATGTGTGTGGTGCTTCTTTCATTAGGAAAAGTCAACTCGCGATTCACTCAACCATACACACGGGAGAGCGGCCATATGAATGCGAATTTTGCGGTAAGAGATTCCGCCAGAAATCAAACCTAAATTTACACTTGCCCTTGCACACAGGAAAGCGCCCACATCGCTGCGACGTATGCGGGAAGACGTTCGTGCAGAAGCAGGAATTCACTGAACACAAGAGCCTGCACACGGGAGACCGGCCGCATAGTTGCGACATATGCGGCATTGCTTTTCGCAGGGCGGATAATCTTAGAATACATAAATTCAGGCATACGGGTGAATGGCCGTGTCGATGTGATGTGTGTGGAATGACCTTCTCAAGAAAAAGCAGGCTCACCCAACACAAGAGATCCGCGCACTCGAGCGAGCGGTTATATAAATGTGACGTTTGCGGCAAGATGTTACGAACCAAATGGTCGCTCGTTGTTCACGGGCGTGTTCACACGGGTGAGCGACCATATGGCTGCGAATTGTGTGGGGCTCGCTTTTCCCAGCAGCCTACCCTTGCGTATCACATGCGCACGCACAACAAAAAAAGTCAACCCCCGTAGACCTTCAGGAACGATCATTCGGGTGCAACGTGTGCTCTTTGCAGCCCTCTTTTGTGAGGCATCTCTCCTCCCACACACACTAACCGCCTTATGCGGAGGAAACGTCTGGTGCTCGCTGTTTCATATTTAAGATTGTCTGTTCGCGTGGCCTAGGAGAGACACAGGCCCTGGTGCATATCATGTGACGTCAGCAATGTAAGATTACGCCCGGCGCTGGTATAAGCAAGCTTGCCGGGTAGTATTTCCATTTTTTTTTTATAAACATAGATAGGATAAATAATTTAGGGTTTGCATATACCAAAAATTATGTGTTGAACTCTGCTTTAAAATTAGAAATTATTTAAAATTGATATTGAGACATATTACGAATTAATTTAAATCTGAAAAACCTAGCAAGTGCCTAGCCCCAGGAATTTTTTTTTTAAACAGGGCAAAACAAATACTTACCTGAATTCCTTAATTTGGTGGATTAGTCAAAAATGAAATAAAACAATACAACAGTACAAGAAAAAATGATTTGATTTATTTGAAATAAAACAAGTTTTGTTGTGATAAAACTGTATTCTTTAAAAAAAAATTAACTGTCTGCTACTTGTTTTCTTCATGGCAGGATCATTTGTCTGTTTTACATGACCTAGTAAGGTAACGACGTGTAACATTGCCACAACTTCGAAAAATTTAAGTAGTGCAGTCTGTATCGTAAATTTATTTGCTGGCTGTGGTCCCATAGTTCTCGTAGTAACATTATATACAATTGTTTGTTGCGTGAAGTTACAGTTTAAATCTCGTAATCAAAACTTCATTAATTTTGGGTTCATTGAGTTGAAATTAATGGCATAGATAATTAAATGTGTCATATCCAATGCGTGCAATGTCATGACTTAATAATTATTCATTATAAACAAAGCAAATAGTATTATTAGCATAAACCACCCACAGGGTAACATTGCCATACTGGCCATCTTGTTTTTCTCATATTTATATCCTTTGAGAAGATATTCTTACAATTAAACAATTGTCATTTGTGAGTTAATATATCATTTCTAAAGCGTATGACTTATAAATTGTAAACATTGATTAATTACATTTAATACAAAATTATCTAAGGTTTAGAAACTTCAGATGAAGTTAAAATGCATGAAGCAATTGAAAATGTAAAGAGTGGAAAATTAAGTAGGAAAAGGGTACTAAACAGTATGGAATTATCAGGTCTACTTTAAATGACATGGATGAGTATGTTATGCCAAAATATGATCTTGTTGCTGAGCTTCCCAGATCATATATTAAAAAGGAAAAAGCACTTTTTCCCTATTGCATTTTTTCATAATGTAAAACAATTAATAAAATTTATTTTAGACTAAGTTCTCAAAGCAATATTTATCTATATTGTATTTAAACAGTCTGAAACCAAAGTCTAATAATCATAAAATTTGTTATAATGCTTATTTGTGTGTTTCTGTTTCCTATCCAACTCTCATGCATATAAACATTGACAGAAACTTGGAAATAAATAGAGGTGGCAATGTCTGACCCGTGCAGGGTAACATTGACACTTTGCTTGCTTTTAAAAAAATAATAAAAGCTTTCAAATTATGGAAGCTGTGAATTCAATATTTTGAAGAAACTTTATACTATTGTGAACGATTAAATTGTTTCAAAAAATTTGTGAAGATTGATGCAACCCCCCGTTACCTTACACATTTTGTGCAGGAAATCCCTTGCTGACTGTTCACACTTACAAATGTCATTGAAATTTAAGTTCACAAACTTCGAACTCTCCAACTTCAAAACAACAGAGTTTGAACAAAATTGACAATTGACTGTTATCACACAGAAACATAACTGACTACAAGATTAAAACGTTTTTGAGAAGACACCATGCAACACCTGTGACTATGACAGCATTTTCTGTTGGAACTGTTAATTTGCCTCTTATATTTTATTAAAATTTTAGAGAGCACAGGGAGTTCAACCTCAGTATTACCCTGAACCCAGGATGTACATACTTTGCAACTTCGTAAAACCAGTTGTTTTTTTAACCTCATATCCTGTAATATATAAGAATGGGCATAATGATATCAATGTCGAAATACAAAATACATGATCTGCAAGGTGCTTGTACTTAATACAATTTATAGTGTCTAATGAACAAGACAATCTTTTGAGAGGAGCATCTTGATTTACTGAGAAGTGATGGTGTATCACTAAACCAAACCACAGCTTCAAGCAACTGTAGCTAATATCAGCTACAGTGAGCTTTAACTAATTCCAGTGTCTTATCACCTCTTCTTTGCCAGTCACTACGAAACCTTTCTTCCAAATTATCCCTTTGAAATTTACTTAACAAGATATAATCTGTTCTATCTATATATTTAAAAAAATAAGGTATTCTGCCATGGCTTCGTTTAGGGCTTCTACTGAACCGATTGTAGTATTTTTTCCTTTAAATGAAAGAATGTGATCCCTGGATGTGTTATCAGGTATTGTTTGTGTTGATTCACCAACATTTACGGTGTAAATGAATTAATTAAATCATTCTTTAATAGTACGCTTATCAGTAGTCAATTGTTTTCTTCCAAAGGATGGCTGTTTCAAAATTGATTATATGAAACGCTAGATGTGAGTCCACGCTGCTTCATGGTGGCGCTACTTGATGTTTTGTTTTCATTGTTGAGCTTTGTTTACAATTCGTCACGGTTTTGTTTCAGTGTAATAATTGCATTGTGGCTTTGACAGTTTGCATGTATTTGCTTTTGTGATGTATTTTATAGAGAACATTCGGACAGTGGGTTTTGCTCGGTTGTACTGAAGTAGTGAAGTTGTTCACAGGTTATGTCGAATTCCGAATCGTTGTCCACGCGCCCCCAAAGAAGCAAACGTACATTAACTGGACGCAGAGAATGAGAAAGTCTTTAGCTACGAGAATGAGAAAGCCTACGCTCTCAATGAGAAAGTCAGCTCACAAAATGTCAGTTTTGTTCTGCTTTGTACTTCCCATGCGAGAGAAATTCTGCAAAGTGTTTACTGTGTGTTGTTTAAATGGGAAAGTAAGTTTACCTTTGAGCAATATGCCAGAAGTAATCCAATTTGTTGATAGATGATACATCAAAAAACTTTAGAAATAATATCCGTCAGTATAATAGTGCTCTATCTTTTGTGTCATATCGTGTATTATTGGAATATGTGGGCCATTTTGCATTGCCACCTGGTCATGGACCATACGTGTTCAAAATTTTGGGAACTACACATCACAGAATATCTTTGTTATAACCCGAAGATCCAAACAATGCAACATATTGTGAACATTAGTCTGGGCACAGTATTTTACATTTATCTAAGATCTCACCGTCAAATTTTGATGGGTTCGCACTAGTACATATTAAAAACATACGGAATTAAGAGCAGAAATGTATCAATTTGTATTAATCAGTTATTGGAATGTCTGAGGAGTCAAGCTCTTAAAATTAGGAACACACTGCCTCCTATTCATTAGCCACAAAGATATTTTCTTCAGAAATTCGCCTTGCATATCATTATTTGCTTGAATGGGTTCTCTAAACTTGGAATTAAATCTCACACCTTCATATGCACTTTTAAACGTCACTATGTGCCACCACTTACAAATAATCTGCATGAATGAAATTGTATTCTCGTAACTTTCAAAGTCACTGTCCTTCCCAACCATTCACTTTAAAACTGCAATGTTTCTTTTATAAAAAACATTAGAGCTAAATTTACATTTTGTTTTTGAATTTTAGAAGTATAAAATACTTTGCAAGAACAAGTGTCCATATTTCACTAAAGAATATTTTTCTTTTTTGTACAACAATTCTAGGAAGTCAGCCATCAATATTTTGTACAAATCATTAATTTCTGGAAACACCAAATATGTCTTCTCTTGTGATCCATATGTAAAGAATACTTTTCAGAATATGGACAGTGTCAAAAATTAAGAACAGTTTCCAGTTTTATCTTTTAGATGTTGAATACTTGGTTGTAAAACCTTGTTTTCAGACAACAATTAAATTATCTCCTTTTCACTTGTTGTCTGACACAAGTGACAGTACAATAAAACCAAGATTCTCAGTTGCAGTGACAAGTTGCAACAAACAGCATTTTCTGTAAATGTTCAGCTTTCAAATTGTATACTGGGACAATGCTCATAACTTCCTTACAAAAACCACTGGAAATCATGAATACTTGGGCAGCTTTAGCAAGTTGCCCATTTTCTGAATTTAGACTATCACTAGATGTACAACATTCCATATATTGAGCCTCCTTTAAATATCACACGAGGATCAGTATATACTTCATCCAAGAGCACATTGACAACAAGTTCATGATGATCGAGATGTTGCTTCTTGACTTTAGCAAATTTGGGTGCTGTGAAAATAGCACAAATTTGGGTGCTATTATAAACATGAAAATTTTCGTTTATATGAATGCATTAAGTTAATTGTGCCGCAATTATGCATTTTCAATTTTGTTAATTATTTAATTGACTATTATTGAATGTTATTAATTAGATGAACTCAGATGTGATGATGTTCATTGTTATTTGAACGTTCCAAATTGTCAATACAATGATGCATTTTTCTTATTGAATCATATCAAAATATCGAAAGTGTTTATTATTTATTACAATCATAAATCTTTATACATAGTTGTAGGATACATATTTTAAAATCTAATGTATAAATTCTTTTAATTAAAATGCAGGCTTGGGTATTTGGCAAAATCGAAAGTATTTATAGCTTTATTATATCTATGTGTATATATATATATATATATATGGACTATATATATATACTATATATATATGGACTATATATATATATATAGTCCATAATAAACAGGAACTACTCTTTTTTAGAGTTAATTTGACTGTTATGACTCATGATTTTAGACCAAAAATGTTTAATGACTAAGTATATAATGTTTAAAACCAAATATTGTAAGAGAATTTACTGATAAGGGATATTCACAGTAACACTGAATATTATCCTGTGTATTTTATAAAACTGGACTAAATTTCACCTATTTATTAATGTATGTTAATAGCTCAGCTTAGTAAAATTAGTTTTGCTTATTTATTAAATTTCTTCTGAAAATACAGAAACAAGTAACTCTTGAATAATATAATGGGGATAGAGGATTAAGACAAAAGGGCCCCCAGGAATAAAAATTATGTTGAAAATTGTATTTAATGAGTATAAAAAACAAAATTTTTTCAGTGGATTTGAATCAATTTGCCAGGAGTACTTCAACAAATGGAAAAGTTTTTAGCTTTTTATATCAGTTTAATTTTTTTTAACCACATTGTGCCTATGAATAATGACTTTAATCGTTCTTGAGATTTTTTTATAGATTAGGAAGTTTTGAGAATGTTTTCAAGCGTTAATGTCCGATTTTGACCCTTACAATCAACAAAAAAGAAGGGAAAATAGATTAAAAAAATCACTTTTGACCTACATTTTACTTTCTTGCTTCGGAGTAGAGAGAAAGTTATGTAATGCTACGCGAAAAAACAGCGAATATTCGGTTCAAAACTTTTATTGTAGAGCTCTGGTAACGAAAAAGTGGATAAATGTAGTTGCTAAATTTAGAAAAAAATCCTCTATCACATGGAGTAGCCAGAATTCATGTATTGTGTGTCCTTGATACCGAAAAATCGAATGACGACCAAACGTGTGTCCGCCCTTCTATCTGCCCCTCCCTACACTAGAGGCTACACCATTCAGCCGATTTTCTCGAAAATTTATATTCCCCAATCGATATGGCAGTTGTCGCGGCCTCTTGCATTTAAAACCAATATTTTAATTTGTTTTTTTGGGGGGGGGTACTTTATATCAAGCCCCAGGGATATTTCAAATAATGGCTCATTGTTTTTTTTTTAATTAAATTTTGTTGTTTAACGTTTTGTTGTAGTACGTTTAAGAGAATGGTGCAAGTCTCATGTTCGTTAAAAACACTAATTTTTTCGAAAATTGCAAAAGTTAAAATTGTTTTCGGAGACTTCCTACAACTAAAATATTCAGATAGAGATTTTTCCCTTAATGAAATCGGTTTCGGTAGATTTTGAAATAAGGTCATGTACAATTTTTCGAAAATTAGGGTATTACTTTTCGCGTAAGTTTGCGTGAAATTATGGGCGAGAAAGCACGTGCTGTTTTACCACCACCAATTTCAAGAAAATCCCATGTTCAGACACACATCATTAAAGAACTTCATAAGGGGAGAAAGTAAAAAGGGTGAAATAGAAATTGCAGCCCTGTATATTCTCTAGTTTCCTAAAATTTCCACTGTATATCTAATAATTTGCACCCCTCAGCCCAATATAAATAATACAGTAATTTAATTGTTTATTTATTTTCCTAAAATTATATTTTGTTTTATTAACTCGCTGTCGGGTGAAAATTTATAAGGTAAAAGATAGAAATTTTGGGAAACTATAGAGAATACAGGACTACAAGTGTGTTAGAACAAGTGTGTGTTAGAACATGATACATTCTTAAAAAGGAAGGAATAAGGTTTTATTTTCTATTTTTCCCTTCGTTTTTGTTGATTGTAAGAGTCAAAATCGGATATAAACGCTTAAAAAAATTCTCGAAACATCTTTATAGAAAATCGTAAGAATTATTGAAGTCGATGTTCATAGTCGTAAAGTGTTAAACTTATATAAGGAGAGAAAAAACACGCATCTTTCGTTTGTAAGAGGTACTCCGGGTAAATCTACTTAAATCCGACAAAAAAACTTGTTTTCTATACACATGAAATACGATTTTCAACATAAACTTTGTTAGTCTCGGCGGACAATTCTATCTTATTCCGCTTCCCTCTCTGAAGATCCGCCAAATGAAGTCCCTATTAAATATATTTATAAACTAGATGTGCTATAGAATGGCACAGACTTTCTCGTAGCAATTGTTTCTAGTTTCCTTGGCGTGGACTGCCTTCAAGGTCTTCAATCTCTGGCCAGCTGCCATCAATCGTCACCGAAAGTCAAGAAAATCTTGACGTTTTCTTAACTTTTCGGTAACTTTATAGTAGACCCGAAATATTACTTCAAGAATATTAAAGAAGAGTAAAATCTCGTCAAAATAGAAATTTTCATTAAAAATTTTTGAGGCCGTTTTTAAGAAAATTGCGATTACGCTTTGCTGTAAATTCGAAATTGGAAGCTCTTTTTCACAGGAATCTATTGAGTTTCCCAAAAACTTCATTTCAAGTCCTTTCAAGCACTTATGTAATGTATGATATGGAATGACGATCCAAATACGATTTTTCGAAATTTTTGAACATTTCTAAGAATTCTGGTATATGCACTCCATCCTATGCGCATCTCGTGATCAGGAAAAAATCGTTATTGATGTATAGTTTATCAGCATCGTCGAGCTCCTGACGATAAGCGATCCGAGTGAAACGTTTACCGAAAAAGTTGTAGTTTCATCCGACTTTTATCGAAGCAACACTGTCATCGCTAGATTCCGATGTGCGACCAAAACTGTTTATCTTTCAAATTTATACTTCCCGTCGTTAACGATGCAGCTGCGCAGGAAGTCGCTTGCGGTTGCAACTTCCGCAGCATACTGCTCGTTCGCATGCAAATCTAAAGGCAAAATACTTACCATTACGCAGCAAATAAAATATTTTAAAACTTTCACTTTCATTTGATAAGTCTGAATAGCTCCGCGGTAGAGCTTAGGCTTTTAACCTAACGGTCCAGGGTTCGATCCCCTTTTCGGACGTTAATTTTTTGTTATTGCAATATAAAGTTTACAATGACAATGTCTTCAGTCACGTCACCAACATGAACAGTGTTCAACAAGCGTCGGAACTGCCTGTCGTGAACGTGCCCGGATTGTTGAAGGGCAATCAAAGCGGATATCGTGGGAGTTGACACAGGCACCTCTTGCCTGACAGCGTTCGAGCCCTCGTGGTCGGACCGTCGGGCTGCGGGAAGACGAACGTCATGACGCTTCTCACCACTCCGAACGGTCTCAAATTCGACCACTGAGGGTCAGCCTATGTATGTATTTTTAAAGGAAGTGCTAAAAGATATTATTCCTGTTCATTCCTTTACGCAACATGACAGTATCGTTCCCCCTTCCGAGGCGAACCCCAGCAGCGTATTCGACGACATTGAAACGGAGAAGCAAGACTGCATAAAAGCTTACTTCGCCGCTGGACGTCATAAACACGGACATGCACATTTGTCAGACACACCAAAATTCCAAAAATACTTATTCGCGACAATGCTAATATGGTGATAGTTTTCCCTCAAGACGCCAACTTGGCATTTTTTTACAAGCATGTGGGAAAGGACTTTCCGGTTTTCCGCGATTTTAAATCCATGTGCTGTCGCGTGTGGAACGAAAATCCGTTTTCGTTTCGTTTCATTGATCGTGTCTTGTCTGTGAACAAGGGGGCTGGGTTCGTGCTGGGTTCGATCGGTTTATTGAACTCAATCCATCTATATAATACAATTTATCTTTTCTTTCGCAGCAGTCGCAATATGGCGGATCTGCGACAACATAAATATCGAAGAGGGAAAGACGTTATCAGTCGATTCTTCAATCGAGCTATTGATGCGCTTCCTTTTGCGTTACATATTCCTGGTAGATATCAGTTTTGCGGTCCCGGAACACATCTCAGCAAACGTATAGCGAAAGGTGATGCTGGCATCAATCCCCTCAATCAGGCGTGTAGGACGCATAACATTGCTTATCATGAACACAAAGATGGTGAAAAACGAAAGAAAGCGGACAAGGAGCTGCCAAAGAGCGTGGAAGAGGGTCGTGTCAAGCGACGAGAGTATCGGTGAAAGGGCAGCGGTACTAGGTGTGACCGGTGTGATGAAACTTAAATCTAAATTCGGAGGAGGGGTGAAAGGAAGAAGGGCGATGAAAAGGGCAAAAAGAACACTACAAGGAAGGAGAGAAGAGGAAGTCGTGAGCAACGTGAAAATATGCAGACTACAAAATGAAATAACAGTGTTAGAGCAAAACGGAAAAACAAGACACTTCGTTCTAAAACGAATCGCTTTCAGCAGAGACAGCGAGTTCGTTACGACGTAAACGTGCACCCCGTACCCGCGCTCCCCCTTCGTTTCCGCCACATTCCACGACGGCTCAAGAAAGATTGAAAACGAAGTGGAGAAGACACGATCGATTATTCGAAATAAGCTCAAAGCGTTCCGCCATTACGAATCATCACGCGACGATTTCCTTAAGAAATATCTCACCACCCCGATGAACGCCTTCACAGAAGGAATGAAAAATCGAAATCAATCACCCGCCCCCGGGAAAAGGAGTGGATAGAGGAGTGAACACCGATGTGGAAGAGGCAATCAACAATTCTGCCTCCGCACCCTCTACCGGCCTACTCGTTTTCAAAATTGATGATTCTCACTTAAAAGCAGACGAAACTATGGAAGATTTAGCTCGTTTCCCTAGAAGCAGCAGCGATTACGCTTTCAATTCCGGAGACCTGTCGGAGACTCGTTATCTTCGCAAGCTCTCGCAGCAGGAAGACGTTGATAGAGTTTCCGGTCCGCATTTTCGTTCTCATTCGAACACCAGTGAGAGGGAGCTTTACATTGGCAATTCTAAGATGCAAATACACGACAGCGGATACATCATCGCAAACATTTGAAAAAATTTCACGTCGGCGACCTCGTCCGCGTGAGCATTACAAGACCTCACCGTTCCGGAAGGGTTACGAATCTCTGCGGGGTACAGAACTCTTCAAAATCGATCGCATTAATCTTTCCGTTCCCATCACGTATTCGCTTGTCGACCATCGCGGCATAGCGATTACAGGGTGTTTCTACGCCCAAGAACTGCAACGCACACGATTCCCTCATCTTACTTAGTAGAGCGCGTCATTCTCAAAAAGGGACCGCTCCGCCTCATGAAATGGCTAGTCTTCGGCGCTCGACACAATTCCTGGGTACACGAAAGTGACATGATTACGTAAGAGACGGAAGCAGTGACTTCCGCTCCCTACGCAGGAAACGAAATATACCGTTGCAAGAAGCGTGTAAGAACATGCGACGGAAATAGGATGTGTTGACAGGAAACAGAATGTGTGTCATGTTTTATGCAGTAAATTACACATGCTCTTTTATTTTTTAATCAGTCACTCCAGGACATTGTGTGCGTGTACATGTCCCATTGTGATCTGCTTGCTGCACCATGTGTTTTGACTTTTTGTTCTCGGAATAAACATTCTTTCACTCTAAACACACGCGTGTGTGGAGATGATCACATCTTGACCGTCGACCTGGCCACCAACACCGACGAGACGCAAGCGAGGGACTCATTTCTTTTTCCATCGATCCACCAACTTCCGTCGAGCCGCCATCGTCACCCTAACCCCCACTAGCGTTATCACCATTGAACCTCGAACAATTTGATTGTTCTTTTTCCATCGACACACCAACTTCCTTCGACCCAACATCATCACCGACAATGAACTGTAGTGCTTCGTCTTTTTCATACAAACCGCCACCTCCGCTGCCGACCGTGCCACCTCGCCCCTGTTATCGATGTGAAAGGAAGATGGTGAAGACCACAGCAATAGTTGACCTCCAAGGTTTTTGGAAAGACAGTTTTGAAGACGTTGAGCTTGCTACGTGTACCGAGTGACATTCATAAAATGGAATTGTATAAAATACGCACGTTCACGTTTCAATCGCCCTGTGAGATTGAAGAACTGAACGCACGCGATCGACGCAAGAAAATTGGATTGAAAATAACCACCACCGTACACCGAGGCAATTCGAAAATATTCCATATAGATGTAGACATAAAGCGATTCGCAGAGCCGTGGACGGCATTGACAAAATGTTTGTGAAAGGAGGAGAGAAGTGAGCGTGGTTACGTCCGTACGTTCGTTATGTTGTCGACTTGCTAATCTTCGACTGAGTATCGCCACGAGTGTGAAGATCTACCGGGAACTCTATACACCAGACGTGACGTGGCGTCTTGTCTTGTCACTGCTCCAGGAAAATCAACGTTCTCGTAATCATGCATTGGCTCACCACATATCGATCTGACCTGATCGATAACAGCGATGCAAATCCTATTCAAAATACGGCTGGCACGATGACACTTCCTGTGCGACAACGCACACTTCCGTTCCCTAAGAGCGCGGCAGACAGGATGCAACGGCCGCAATTCCAGTTCGTTCTTCCTGTCTCACTCCACGTCATGTATGAGACACGACGCAATTTTAATTAGAGAATCATAATCATCAAAAACAGTAATAAGGAAAACGTGAGTCGCGTTGAGGAGGTCGAACTTATTCTCAAATCAGCTAAAAGAGAACAACTCCGAGACATCAACGAAGCCATCAAACTATACTACTCCGCGCGTCTGCGCTCTCTCAGAACACTCGATGACGAGTCTCCATCATCTGCCCGACGCTCTTCTCTGTCATTCCTCGGCAGCAAGAGAGATGGGTGCCGTCTTCAGACCATTTCCGGAGAACATTCAAAAACTTCCCTGCATTCTCGAACTTCTGCCCTGCCTCAAACATTACAACATCGAACGCACGCACATCGACGCACTGCCGCCAGCGAAACGGGACTGCGTGCTTGCCGCCGTGGGATGCAAGAAAGTGTATAATCGATCATCGTCAATATCATGGATTGGGTAGACTAATGATTGTTCGAAGTGTCGTTCAATTGATTGTGATGACTGATCTCGTGTGCTTCCTTTTGTGAACATTGTATGTCATCCTATACACTCCATCCCCTCATGGATTCTACACCCCGTCCCCTTTCCGTAGTGTGCTGACGTAATATTCCATCCGATTATATTTGTCCCATCTGTCATAACGATGACATTCGTCTATGGATGAAAACAATCTGCAATCATATATTTTCTAAAAATTGAATTGAAGAATGGATGGCGATGCAGAATGATAAGAAAGAAGCACAAACTTGTCCGGTGTGTCGATTCGTCTTGGTACCACAACCACCATCATCAACCGATGAAGAGGATCAATATAATGTGATGGAGAGAGTGGAAGAAGTTTATGAAGATGAGTATGAAGAAAATGTGATATCAGCCATTCAAGAACATTTTTGTAGATCTTTCCTTCGCATTTTGGCGAGATCGATAAACATGGCTGAGACGTGACGCGCCCTACAACTCATCGACTCAGAGACAAAGAGGAGTAGATACTTACGTGCGTTGTATTAATGATTTCGATCTGAACGATCTCGGCGGTCAAGATATTCTCTTGATCGGTATTGACATTCCTCCACGTGGCCCTGAAAATTCATCCGTGACGAAGGGTGCATGATGTCATGACTATGAAAGTATTAGGGGAGGTTAGAAGTGTTGAGGGGACGGGGTGGTGGCGCTTGGCATAAGACATTGTGACAGTGGCAAATGCTACCGTCCGATGCCAACAACTGCTCAAGACATGAGTGACAACGAATATTCCACGAAAGAGGAAGAAGAGATGACCGGTCATGTGCGGGTAGACGAAGACGACGACGGTGGAGACAGCGTTCCGGAAAACAATCAAAATCGTCATGGCTGACAAGATGTCACCAAGGCGTATGTGGACGCGCGCTTCCGACAAGCCTTTCAAACGAACGAGGATGTGCGCGCCTATCTAGAGGCGTTGATTGCTAATCAAGGAAAATGTCTTCGCCAATGGGAAAACGGCGAGCCCTTAAACGCCGATCTTTTTCGAATTTCCAACATCGGTCACCCTACTGATGAACGTGACGCTGCAACCAACACGTACGTCGATCGACACGTGACAGACATTCAAAAGCATCTTGAAAAAATTCCATCTCCGCCTCAGCCCACTCGGCAACCTTAACGTGCAGAAGACGCTAATCGTGAACCTGGCGGCGCCCACACACAAAGATGATGCGGGCACAAAACGGTACGTCGACGTGTTTCGATACCAACGGGATTATGTTCATCGCAACACCCTACAAACGGCGAAGACTTTTTCCACTTTCATGGAAAACAACTCGTCAGCGTTGCCGACTCCGTCGATGAAAATGATGTTAATCTCAAAATACTACGACTTCTCGACAAAAACGATGATTTATCAATGCATTTTTCAAAAATTCTTTCGACTGTCACGTCACTCCCAGTGAAGCGGAAACAAGGAAAATACTCACGAGCGGAAATAAAAGGGCGAGGGGGTTTCACGGTAGCACTCAGTATACGCTCGAACGTCGCTGCAGCAGACGGTCATTTGAAGAAGGCCTATTACGATTTCATCGATGCACGTAATCGTGATGGTGACACGCCACTGCATGTCGCCCCTCAAAGTGGAAATATCAGATGTGTGATGATACTCGCCCAAGATGATTGGGTGGACGTTACACTCAAAAATGACCTGGGACTGACGGCGAAAGATGTTGCGAGCAGTGGACGCATCAAAAAGAAACTAAATGACTACCGCCGCCAGATGAAGACATCCATAAGGAGTTTTCGTACTGTATTCTCTCTCACTCTGCTTTGAACATTTTTTAGAAAAAAATTGTTATTCAAACAATGATTGTGAATATTTTGTGAAGTCTGGTTTTAATTGTATGTGTATGTACGATTTTAAATTTAGAAAAATAAATGATATGTTTTCATTCAAATCTCTCTCTCGTATTCTCATTTACCCACGTCACCGCCAGGCAGGGCCTCCCCCACTCTTCCTCTAGTCACCACTATATTTTCTTTGTCAGAGGTTGGTAGGCAGGGCAGGGCGGGGCGCAGATCAGCTGGCGCAGCATCAGAAGGTCGGCCGTCCCGCGCGCAATTTTTTGACGTCACTGCCGACGGCCTTGACACCGGATGTTGTGGTGCAGAACCGACCATTCCCTTCTACTGGACCGCCAGGTAGCATCTCCGCGTACGCGCATCCTGCATCACTACCTAACAGTCAGAATTTGGAAGGAATAAGGAAAGGGTTGGGGTTTAGGACACTTCACAGGGGTTGGACTAGCCCTTGTGAAGCAGCTCGTTTTGTGAAGCAACTCGTTTTGTGAAGCAACTCGTTTTGTTGGAACAAATTTCACATGTGATTCGACGGGAAATGAACCCGGACCTCAGTGGTGAAAGGCTAGCGACTTCGCTCTGTCCCACGAGTGAGCTCTAGTAGATAGTTTTCCATTTCCCCTCTCATATCTGTAGTGGAGAGCTACATCCCACCGAAGACCGACACAGCACTTCTCGAACACTCCCGTCTCGACCCTCCACCATCCTTTCCGTTCGCTTGCCTACACCATTAAAACATTTTTTTGGTCGCAAGTAATTTCGACCCTGCATTCTGCACCAGCGAACTGTATTGTCAACTCTCACCACTTCCGCTGCCGGCATGGAGCGCGCACTTCAAACCACGTTGCCGCTCGTTTCCTTCGCAGTCAAGAACCGCGGTAGCCCGTACATGGATGGGGCGCTATAATATATTCACATTATATATCTATATATATAAAAGAAAGTCGTGTTAGTTACACTATTTATAACTCAAGAACGACTGTACCGATTTGGCTGAAAATTGGTGAGCAGGAAGCTTAGAGCCAGGAGACGGACATAGGTTACTGTTTATCCAGTTGGACAGCGTTCCTTGTGAGAACGCACGTTTTTGCACGTTTTCGCGTGATTTTGCATGTTTTCGCGTGATTTCGCACGTTTTCGCGTGATTTCGCGGGTTTTCGCACCTTTTCGAGGGTTTTCGCACGTTTTCATGCGTTTTCGCACGTTTTCACGCGTTTTCGTATGTTTTCGCGCCTTTTCGCCTAAGTTCACGGGTGGGAAGATCATCTGCGTTGTTTGTTTTTGCACCTGATAATAAAACAAAAAATGTCGTGTATCACAAGGTACTTAACTGAAGAGTGCAACCTATGCACCAACATACAGGAACAATAATGAATGATTAATCTACTTAATTTTTTATTTGTATTTTCTAATAAACAATTTAACTTAATAAATTCCAAAATCTGCTTATTTATTGCCTTTAACAGCCGGCCCCTATGATTACAGCTTTGTATTTCTCTCTTAAGCAAAAATCAATTCCAAAAACAACGTACTGCTACGTAATAGATTTTTTAATTATCTATTTAATATCAGAGCGTTTTTTTAAAATTCTTCTTTGTTTGAGAGAAAAACACAAATCTGCAATTGCTTTATTATCACGAGTGCAACAAAATAGTACAGTTTCTCACAGTGAGTGCGACGCGAGAAAAAGATGGGACCAGCTGTTAAGGCGGAACAGAGTTCGCCGGGTCAGCTAGTGTATAATAAATGACAATTATATTATTAATTATATATATTACTCAATAGAATTATAAATCTATTGAAAGTTTTCATTACAAAAATGTACACAATATTAAGAACAAAAACTTTTAAAAATAGAAGTTTAGTGTTATTTAAAATTAATTAAATTACTTAACACGATTAGAGGTACTAGTGAGAACCCGCCCAATTTGACGGTGAAATCTGAGATAAATGTAAAATACCGTACCGTAATGTTCAAAATATGTTGCATTGTTTAGATCTTCAGGGTATAACGAAGTTATTCTGTGATGTGGAGTTCCCAAAATTTTGAACACGTATGGACCATGACCAGGTGTCAATGCAATATCAGAACAAAAGATATAGCACTATTATACTGAAGGATATTATTTCTAAAATTTGTTGATGTGTCACCATCTCCTATAAACAACTGTTTGATTTCTTCTAATATATTGCTCGAAGGTATACTTATTTTCCCATTTAAGCAACAGAGTAAACTCGTTTGAAGAATTTCTCGTTGACCATGATTCGGAATTCGGCCTAACCTATAAACAACTTCACGACTTAAGTACAACCGAGCAAAACCCACTGTCCGAATGTTCTGTACAAAATACACCACAAAAGCAAATACATGCAAACTGTCAACACCACAATGCAATTATTACACTGAAACAAAACCTTGACGAATTGTAAACAAATCTCAACAATCAAAACAAAACATCAAGCAGCGTACTATTAAAGAATGATTCAATTAATTTACACCGCAAATGTTGGTGAATCAACACAAACAATATCTGATAACACATCTAGGGATCATATTCTTTTATTTAAAGGGAAAAGTACAACAATCGGTTCAGTAGAAGTTCTAAACGAAGCCATGGCAGATTACCTTATTTTTTTAAATATATAGATTTTTTCTCACCGTTCTGTCGTGTCAGACTCACTGATGAGCTGAAAATATTCGAGATCTGACGAGTCTGCCGTATTTCGACTGCAAAACTGGAGCGGCAGCGGAAAAAAATGCGTTCGACCGCGAATGGAAATCCGCAGTGAATAAAAAATGCCAATCCGCTGCCGCGCCTCTCGCCAGCCGCGCGGGTCTGAACATGCTCACAAGCTGACAGATGTCGCAAAATTTCTGTTGCGAACGCTCCGCGTAGGCAACGAATGTTCCGCGTCGGTCTGTCGGAGCCTTTACTTAACGTTATGGATTCAAAAAAATGCAGACGTGTTGCGGGTTCCATTTGGCATTCATATTGATATGCGTTTTTCTTTTCAACAAATCCTTCATATTTTTAGACTTGAAGTGTAATTCATTATGTCTGTAAATTTCTCTTTGTTTAGATCTCATTTATAAAGATTGGTTGCGTGTGAGAGTCGCAAAAGGTATATATACCACTGAAATAATATAAATGATATAACCTTTCACTTTGTTGTATACGTGCGTATGTACGGAGTGTTATATATAATATAGAGAAAGTTATGTAATACTGAGGTAAATCTATTTCGGGACTTTCACGGAAATACACGTTGTGGGTTCCCCTGATACCGAAAAGTGTTTTTTTCAACACGTCTGTCCGTCTGTCTGGCCGTCGGTGAACACAACTTGCGCGTAAACCGTACGTAGGATTGTTTCCAAATTGAAGAATATCCTGTCGATCTGACTCAAATAGAAGCTTTGAAATTTTGAAGAACATTCTTTAAAATTTGGGGGTACTTTACATAATGTCCCTGGGACATTTTCAAAATTTTCTCAAAATCGGTTTCAAATTTTTTCTTTAAATTTCTTCTGAGAATAGAGTAAAATACAATTATATAGGTGAACTAGATCCTACTTTTCACTATTAACTCTGAATGTTCGAAAATATAAAAGTTTGAGGTTTTTTCGACGTCCTCCTAGATCTACAAAATTGAAGATAGAGATTTTTTGTTAAAATTTAATTTGTTTTCTATATTTAGTTCTTTCATTAAAGTCTCGGTTTTGGTTCAATAGTATAATCAATATCTATTTTTAAGCATGTTGATGATTTTTTCTTAGATCATTTAATATAGCAGCTCCTCATTCTTTAAATTAATTGCGGAGATTAGATTGATTAATATAGTAATATCATAGAATTGGTTAAGAATATTTGATTGCTTTTATATCATTTTTGCAGCTACCTATACACTATATTTTCTTATATTCAGCATGGGGTGAATTTTAGTGGTTTCTATAGTTGTATTAATGGTTATTTTCGTGAATATATATTATTATTTTTGCATTGATTTTCCTTAAATCTTATGATTTACGTAAATATTTTTGCTGTGTTTAGCTTTATTAGTTTAATAAGGAATTTGATTGGTGATATCAGAGGGTCATTGAAGATATATTATGCTTTTAATTATAGTTTTCAAAATATCAGTATTTTCGCGCAATATTGTGTGAATTTATTAAAAAATAACAAATATTTTCTCGAAAACGGCTCCAAATTTTTGGCAGGGATAGTGCTAAATGTTTTCAATAAGATGACATAAAAGCTATTTTGCTCAATTCGTTAATTTTTATCAAAAGTTACAAAAATGTAATTTTTTAAATTGTTTCTCACATCGTTAATATATACATTAGCGGTTATTTGTTCACATATTTATGGTTGCATGTACTTTAAATAATTGCCTAAAATTTCTCGAAAACTCAAGTTTTCTGTGAAAATGAGCTCAATATTCATTACACAATTGCCATTAAAGACTTACTAGAAGTTTATGTAAATGTTGATGGCATTGATTATATTTTGCCTGGTAAATTTCAGACGGATTCTCTGGAAGCAAGGTTTGGGACAGAGAGAATACTAGTGCTGGCAACCAAGTGATTTGTTTCCCTCCGGTTCTTTCCCGCCTTTTCAATCGGAGCCTCCGGTTGACCTCCGAGTGAATTATGACCGCGAAATTCAAATAACTCTTAAGAAAGAATCTTTGTCCAGATTTCTTGGATAATATTTAAAAAATAAAACTAAGATTCCGCATTATAAAATAACTGCCTAACGTCTATCCTGAAAATGTTTTTCACAAAATCAGAATGAAAACATACCGCCATACACATTTACCTACCTCGTTCGATATTTCCTACGAAATAATACAAAGTTATTTAACATGATAATTAATCATTTTATTCGTCGTTGATTGCATGTGATGTATCTTGTTGCAGATTATTATTATTATTATTATTATTATTATTATTATTATTAATAATAATATTACACCTGGCGTTCCAGGTCTTCCATGTGGGTCAAAATTAGCAGTCTCTACTTTAAAGTAAAAATTCATAATTGAGTTTAGAACTGCACCATACAAGCATTTTCAAATATTTAAGAAAAAATGCCGGTAAGAATTTGCAATCGATTCGGAGCCAATGAATGATCTGCATGGTCTACTTTCGTTCGTCCCACGTAAAACGAGTTCCATACGAAATATTAAATTCGTACGTAACAATGTTTAAGATATGAACACACTCTTGAACACATGTATCACGTAGCTAGTGACGGATCGGGGGGTGGGGGAGGACCTCAAATCCAAAATTATTAGTACTGAACTCACTTTGTTGAAAATAATTACCACATATTGATCGCATCGAATTCCAAATGAATATCCCCACAAATGAACACACTTTTAACGAATAGGTTCTAGTTCCCTGACCTTTAGTTTCTCAGCGGATGCAGGAAGGACGATAAGAGGATGGACACTATGAAACATGAACGCGTGTATGGTTCAGATTACTTCAGCAATCCAACACCTACGCGATTTACTAGAAGGGAGGTAAATTTGATAATTGTTCACTGCGATGAACCGGAGGTCTTTAGAAACGTAGTATTGCATTGGTTTATTTCACAGACGCGATTCCAGGATTATATTTTAGCAAACTCATGTCGAGATGGTCCGTTTCGACATGTCAGTACAGTAAAATACTTTTTTAACGCCGGTGCCTTGTACCTACAAATATATAATGTTTGAATTGCTTTCGATTCACCTCTCAAAAAGAGTATGCAATTAAGTTAATGAATCTCTAATCTGCT
Organism: Teleogryllus occipitalis; assembly: GCA_011170035.1. Taxonomy (NCBI): domain Eukaryota; kingdom Metazoa; phylum Arthropoda; class Insecta; order Orthoptera; family Gryllidae; genus Teleogryllus; species Teleogryllus occipitalis. The sequence goes on from BLKR01002549.1 coordinate 97,475, forward strand.
TCTCATCAGGTGCTACCAACAAATATGTAATTAAAACTTAAAAAAAATTAATAAAATCAAGAATATTTAGCTACTTCAATGATTACACAATTAATTTTCCATTCACTTTAATTTTTAATAATCTTCAATAAGAAGAAAATATAAAATAGCAATAATAATTTATATTTATAATTATATTACATAACAAATGCAGGAAATACAAAATAATACAGGACCCTATCAAAAAACATACATTTGACATTTCAAGACAGAAGAAGCTACAATGTAAATGGTCAGCGAAGGGAAAGAAACAACACAGTGAACACAAAGAAAATTTCAGTACAAAGAAAAGAATAATCATAAAGGCATTGAAGTTCAAACGCTATCTTTAAATGTGAATAATCTAAAATAATAATAATTATAGTAATAATAATAATAATAATATTTACATTATATATTACAAAATCTACATTATTTACATTACAAAAACCACATGAATTACATACATAATGTGCACAATTTAACTATTTTTAATATAATTTGTATTGCCATTGAGAAAAATCAGCACTTCGGCTGTTTCGGGATTCAAAGAATTTAGCCTTTCTGTGAGTATCTGGCCAGCCTTTGAAAAAATTCTCCCTGCCGGCACAGATGTTGCAGGAACACACAGATACCACATTGCAACATCGGACAACCCACTAGCCCTGTTGTTCTCAAGCCAAAATTTTACCGGATCAGTCAATTCGGGTTCGACCTGCGTCTCAACGTACTGTCGAACACAAATAATTGCATCCACTGTAGCAGTCGAAACTGTTACAGAACAGTATTGCTTTTCTGAAGAAATTTCAATAAAACGCTTCCAGAAATGCTTGCCGATTCTTCCGAATTTTCCCCCTGAGTGGAACTCTGTCTTTGTGCCCTTTTCTTCAAAAAATGTGCTATTTCATCCTCGGCGTCGGCTTGTTTCCGAGCTTCCTCTGCATGATCAGGAACACGAAAAGCGACTTTTTTGAAGCGAGGGTCCAAAAACGTGACTAACCGTGGTACCGAACGCGTCTCATATGGGAAAAGGCGTGTCTGCACAGATGTTACTAGTGCCTTGAAGAACGCCTTGGTAGTATCCATTGTGAGGGTTTCTTCTAAACTTGAAATGTGAAGAAATAACCCATGCACTAATGGAATTATTTTGGAGTATGTAACGTATTGCTCCCCTGAAATATCCGTTGTAATTGTTTTCAAGGGAACGGTGATGCTTACAATTTCTGCCAAGATTATCCATTCTTCAGCTGAAACATACACAAAGATGAGATGATATTAAGTGCGCTCAGAATTCTTTATTTCAGAGTATTTCAGTATTTTTATACAAAGCTATGTCTAACCTGATAGTACTGGAGGGGCGTTTACAATATTTGATTGGGCTATGATCATCCTTCACTTGAAGCAATCGAGAGATCATTGCCAATCTGCTGTTCCATCTCGTAGGAACGTGTTGCACCAAACGCAATTTGGTTTTCCCCGCTGCCTCCTGCACCTGCGCCAACTTCCCGCTGGCTATGTTGGTGTGCCTAAAAAGCCCAAGAGCACTTATCATTTGAGGTCATCTGCTCCGGAAGCCGCGATATAATTGTATGTCTAACGTATGCATTATCTGTTTTGTAGCATATAATATTGGTATTTTCATATATATATATATATATATATATATATATATATATATATATATATATATATATAAGTGACCGGGGGTCATTACGTCCCGTTATCATCATGTATTCATTTTCAAGACAGCGAGTCGCCGTCGGCGACATTGGCCTTATCAAACTGAAAATGGATATCCTGATAACTACAGATATAACGCTCCTTCCCGAAAATGGAAGTAACGGACAAAAAATACGTTGCGCGCCATCAAATACAAGTTTCTAAATAAGTAAATAATCTTATATAAATAAATAAGTTGTGACATACCAATATGTGAGACAATATGGTACATTGTTTATTATAAACAGCGTAAATTATAGGGATTAATATAGGTGAATATGCCAGCATAGCAACGGTAAGCGAACCGTCGTCAAGGTCAACAATCTTCATGCAGAGACAGTCGTGAAGACGGCTAGTTCATTTTGTAAGAAATTTAGGGATTGGCTAGAAACGGAAGCACATCAAGTCTTGTCGAAGATAGAGTCAGAATTAAAATAAATAAATCATTAATATATTCAGTTTATTTCAAAGTAAATAAATAATCGTATAAGTCCTTCAAGGTATATCTAAGATTTTTCCATCTAATCAAAATCACAGGATTGTTCTTTACAACACTTTAAGCACATGCACTAATGAAAGCACTTTCAAAGAGCCAGTTGCCTCAATCATAAAACTTCAACACAAGCAACGCTGCACGAGTTATTCCGTATCAAAAATGTGTCGTTTTGATACACTTGTCTCATATTAAATTCTACGTGGAGTAGTTAATCACTCCAATCCCAATTTTTTGTAAAAAATTACTGCACATACATTCAAAATCTTGCAGCTCAGCAAATACAAAGTAATATACTACAAAGTAAATATTACCTACCCTTGATAATGCACGTCTTCCGGGCATGGAATATCGAGGATTTAGGGCCTTTACAAACTCCTGAAACTCTGGGTTTTCTACAAGAGAAAATGCTTGCATGTCGGAAACTATGAATTTCCTTAGTGCTGCATCTACTTTGTTTTTTTCCTCGCTATCGTCACTGTACATAGGAGAACTGCTATTCTGGACACCGATGGAATCCTTATGACATCGACGTAGGTGGTCACGTAGATTTGAAGTTCCTCCTCCTGTGGAATAATTTCTTTCGTATAGGTTACATTTCGCCTGCTTCCTACTTTCGTCTATAGCAAAATCTAACCACACATCGGAATGCCTTTTCGACATGCCGAAAGTTGTAAAAATTTCAAAACTTAACAGTCGAAATACTAGAGACACACTGACTGAACGTCTCAACAGTCCACGAACTTTTGAAGTATCACGCAAATTTGACGTTCCAACCGTAATATTCCAATGCACTTCATTCCCCCGCGCTCCATATCGAGCCAATACCAGCGCTACACGCGCGCATTCTGATTGGCTTAGTGAACTGAACCAGTTCCGTAGCGTGAACGAGTGCAACCCACGGTGTAAGACATATCTTACACCGTGGTGCAACCGGACCTCCGATTCCTCCGGTTCCATTTTTTCCACGGTGCAAAATATATCTAAGGCCTCATTCACAATGCAAACTTAAACGTAACCGTAACGTAGCCGCAAAACCTAGAAATGGGTTATAAAGCGAGATCATTCACAATGCCTTGACGTAAACATAGACGTAAGACGTAAACTTAAGAGCTCGCAAGCTCCAAGCTTCTACGTTTAAGTTTACGTCGAAATTCTACCGAAGACCAATCAGAGAGCAGCATGAAGAAAACAAATGCACAACAAAATCCGCGAGAAGGAAGGTCGACTCCAGAGCGATTTTTGTTTATGCGTGTGTATAGTCGAAAGGTAGAGCAGAGAAGTTTGTGGAGTTTGCGGTACACAATTTAAAGCTCACTGCTCGCATATAACCTCAATAGGTAGGGGCGCAACAGCTGCTCGCAAATGCAAAAGGCGAAATCGATAGGAGAGTCGAAAAAAATGCTAGCAACGAATCGATCAATATGTTGAATTCTGATTGGTTCAGGCAAAACCTACGTTCCAGCTTACGTTTGCCATTGTGAATGCTCGTTTTTACGTGAAAAGTTTACTGCATAAGTTTACGGCTTACGTTACGTTTAAGTTTGCATTGTGAATGAGGCATTACACCGTGATTTTTTTCCTCCGTAGGAGGAATCGGAGATAACCGGAGAAGCGCAGTAATCGCGAGATCCGATTCAATCACTCGGAGGCCAGGCTCCGTGCTGCCAGCTCTAGAGTATACTAAACCTAACCTATCTTCTGTCAGACCTCTGGATAGGACAGTGCTTCTTTAAATTTAATTTGTGAACGATACTCGCAGCCAGAATCTAAACAAACCGAAAGAATACAAATATCGTGTAAAAAACAAATATGATATGAAACACAAACCTCGGCAACCGCATAACACAGCCAACACCTTGTTCTCTAGAAATCGCTTACGCGCAAAGCAATTGCCACCCAACACTTTCCCGCCTGTTCCCGGCAAACGTGACCATTGTGAAATCTTATTTCCACCATGGTTGTGACGACTGCGATAATATATACTTTGGTTTTTCTAACGTGGCGGCTGAAGGTAGTATCTCCAAGATGGAATTCGACACGTCTTTTGAGTCCTGGCGATAGAGTCGAGCACTGCTTGATGCGGTCGCGATCATCCGACATCTTGCGGGAGGACCAAGAAAGACGCAAAAAGTTGAACCGAATTCCAGCTAGGAGATATTACCCTCAGTTGTCATATTAGAAAAACCCAAATATACGCGTGTTGCCAACCCTGGCAATAACCGACTGTTCACTGCAAATAACCGTGGGTGCTCTGAGACAGAAAGACATTCTTTGTGCAACAATGTATACAAATAATGTACATATTACTAGGATGTACACAAATAATTCTTCAAACGAAGTACACAAAATATTGCTTTGAAAGCAGAAACCCTTGATCGTTTGTGTACATTGCGTTTTAACTTTTAAATAATTTATATGTCATGCACTCAGGATGATAACGTAGATTGGCCAAGGTATGTTGTGTTACTTTTATTACTGCTAGTAAATTGTGTATATTTATTTTTTATTGCCCTTCAAAGTATTTAAACTGTAGTTAGGTAAGTTGATATAGAAGATTTATATTGCAGTTATGTTACAAACTCTCCTGTAGAGAGATTTCTCCCCATTACATTCTTTTTATAAGCGATTTAAGAAAATGTGTTTTTCGCAATTTTTTTCAGTGCAGTTCAAGCATGGTTGAATCAGTTGTGACTGTAAGTTGGGAAGACCACACCAGTGAAATTGCTACAGAATTTAAAAGTTTATTAGATAACAATTCTTTTGTTGATTGCACTATATCTGCTGAGGGTCAGAGCCTGAAAGCTCACAGGCTAGTTTTATCTGCGTGCAGTCCTTACTTTCATGTAAGTTAAGTGTTTTTACAATGAGTTTTTCTCTTTTTGTTTTACTCTTTCTTTTATGTGAATTGTTGATGATTGAAGTTTCTCAGGCCCCTTAGAGCAGAAAAATAAATTGAAAGATCTAATATTTCTTAGTTACATATTGATGGTTAAAATTTTAACATTATGTGGCTGTGGCTGTTTTGCGATAATGTCACTTTTTTGTTCCTTTCATAATGATATACCTCAATTTTTAGCCACTTTGTAATAATGTTTATTTGTAAAACATACTTTTCAACATTTGCATATCTTCAAATATGCAAATATTGCAAATTTGAACATAATGTAATGAAAGACTGCCTTTCCCAGTTGTTATCAACATCAAAACAAAACCTTGTATTTTCTTAATAAAACATGCAATATGTGATAATTCTTGAACGTAGTAGTACCATGGGTGAGTAATTTTTTTCAAGTCTTTTTTATTTTGATAGTAATGTTTATGTGTTTAAAAAAAAGGATTTAACCCTTTTGCTAGTTATTGCCATTATGGTAAAGTACCACTACAACATACATTGGTGCAGAGTGTTTAGTCATGTATCCCTTTTTTTTGACCGCTATTGTTGCCAAGTCACAAGGATCGTGTAAGGGGGATGGTTGGTGATTAACTCGCAAAAGCAATTCACTTTTATTTCACGAAAGTTCCATGAGTCGTGGAACCATCTATTGTATTGTCAAAGGAGAAAGTTCAGGGAAAAATATTTTGTTATAGTGATAGAATGCTGTGGAAATATTCAAGATGACCAATATAAAAGTTCATATTTTCTTATACTGTGTTCTGTTAATGTTTGGAGACTTCACTACAGAAATGAGAAGTTTAGCTGACAGAAATTGTTTGTTTGGCAGATCTTTTGACTGCTTCTTATTGTACGCTTCTGCTTCGTGACATGGATTATAAATGGAAGAAAATGAACATTCACAAAGCACTTATGACAAGAAATGATATTGTAGTTGCAAGATCTGATTTTGTGATGGAATATATGAAACTGAAGGAAGGAGGTTTGGAATTTGAATTTTCAGATAAGGCATGGTTATATTCGAAAGGCAAGCAAAAAATCTATTAAATTCCTTGTGGTTGACAAGTGTGAAATGGAGCAATTAAGTGAAAGAATAAGGCATGATATGAATGTTCTGAAATCTGTTATTTGTGAAATGGGAGTAATATCAGCATGTCTAATGATTTGTATCATAAATACTGCTTGTCCAGCTCAAAGCACCTACAATGTGGTTTAATATTGTTTTATTTGGGTTTTTTATTTTAGACATAGTTCTTAACAATTACCTTTCTTTTTTTCCTTTCTGTTGGTTTCCGTATTTAAGAAATTCCTTGGAAGTTATTAATCATCCAATTAACTATGTGAATTTTGCCAATCAGTACTCGGAAAATGTTTACTAACTTGAATCTTTTTCTCACAGGAACCTTGGAACATAATGTGAATATTTCTAAGGTTGTATAATCAGAAGTACCCAAAATTATGAAAATAAAATAATAGCAATTAATGGTGGTTTCATGTTAATTCTACATGTCTCACATTTCAACTAAGGGCTGAAGTCTAGAACACGGTACAACCTAAGGAAGTCATTTAAACCGACACTTTGCGTCACTCCGGCCTTGGGGAAATCCATGGTGGAGGGGATGAGAGGTGGTTAGGCGATTATAAGGAGAGGCAATTTCACCCCAGTATCTTGCTGGAGCTCTATTACTAAATAGTGCTTCGATCGTGGTGGTATGCCTCTGTAATAAAGCTTGTAGTGTTCTTTTTTCACGTGTTTGCAACAGTGTGAATTATTTAGGTTTTCTTACAAAGTGCTTACTGAAGTGCTTTCGTATAAAAGTGAATTGGTAATTATGCGGTGGATAGACTTATGGATGTTTATAGTGATCGCGAGGGCCATAGGCCCGAACATTGCCGTGACTTGGATCCAGGTGAGTGAAGCAAGAAAACTTCCCCTTGGAAGTAATTTGGCATTAAAATACAGTGTACAGTGTATGTGTAAGTTGGGAAGACCACACCAGTGAACTTGCTACTGTACAGTGTCAATGAAAAATACAGTGACAAAGTGTATTAAGGGAGAGCCATGAAAATCGCCTGTCGGTAGATTTTATTCATTTCTATCAGAGCGCTTTGCGTAATTTGAGGGAGGGCTTAAGGACTCCCCTCCTTTGCTCCCTCCCCTCTCCTTGCTTCTCTAAGGGTGTACCATGTTCCCTCCTTTAACCCAACTAAGCAAATTTGTCAACCTGTCATGTATCATTGAACAAATGTGTCATAGTATTTAAGTATTATTACCATAATTTCACAATTAACTAACCAAATTTGTATGTCAGTAATTAATAATTGATCGTAATGGTCAATCAGTAGAAATTATAATAAACAATCATCAGAATTGCAATATTATACAGCACATATTAATTTGAAAGACAAGCAAGATCCAAAAGTAGCAACAATTCGAATAGTTTTCACAAGCCTTGTACGATTTTTGCAGAATATTCGATGACATTATCCTGTCTGCTCAATTCACTCAGTCAGCCATGTTATCAACAGCATTTTGAAATTATTTGTATCAGTTTGTACAATTTTCATCATAAGTAATGGAGGAATTAAGGCTGGTATGATTTAAATCGTGATGTAAATCATTTATTTAAATCAAATGATTATTTTTAAAAAATCAATGATTTAAATTAAAATTTATTATTTGTAATATTTGATAATATATATGTATTTTAAATATTTGTAAAATAAAAATTACTCGGATAAAAAGACTTAAATCAATTACAAAGTTGATATAAATAATATATTATATTTCTTATAAACTTTTTCACATAATTGAAAAAAATGGACAAAAATGAAATCCAATATAATATACAATAAAATGAACAAACTTATGAAATGAAGAACAACGAACAATTTCTTGTAGAGTTATATACTAATAGACTTCGATGATCGATTAATTTTTATGCAGCATTCCTATGTCTGTAATAAAAAAATTAATTTAGCAACAATACTGCCCTAACACACACAGAGCTGACTCACTGACCGTTAAAGGATTAATGGGAAAGTGCGTAAGTGACAATCAGTATACCCCGTATTTTTTGATAACAGGACAACTATTAAATAGAATTTAATATTTCTAAAACTGTCTCACATTGTTATAATGTTTTTGATGAATTTAGTTGTTTTCAACAATATGTACTTTTGATTAGGGCAGTATTGCTCACCAGAAAATATTTCTGTGAATGAAGAATGCCTTTTTTCTTAATCATGCCGTTAGCTGGTGCCACAAGCTTATTCAGTAATGTGGATGGATGCAAGAGAAGTGTTTCTAGAGCATGAAAAACCATAAGTATCTCCAATTTAAAGATTGTGTAGGTTAGGGCAGTATTGCACTGGAACCCTCAAATATATAGTATCGTTATTTTAAAAGAAAAGAAAATTATGATAATTAATGATAAATATAAAAACCGATGTTTTAATAAACTTTTTTCTGCTTTTAAAGTAATTAGGAAACAAATCATTAAGTGATTTATTTATCCTTTTTTATGTAATTTTAAATCACTCTGCAACTACTTGATCACTTACAACCATGTAGTTGCAGAGCGATTTAAAATAAATTTTAAAAAAGGGTAAATAAATCACTTAACAATTTTGGGTTAAAGTAAAAATATCCAATACAATTTAAATTTAAAAAAAATCAGATTTTTTCCACTCCTAGGTGAAATAAAATGATTCTCTCATGAAAACTATTTCTTAAATTCACGCAATGAAATTACATTGAACTGCAAAAGTCATCCACCTATTACTACTACTTAGCTGCTTGGCAGAAGAATATTTTTCACCAAGCAGTGATGTCTTTATTGATGTTAGTTTGTTGTAGAAGCTGTCAGAAAATTCTTGTACTGACCTCAATGCTCTGTATGCTTTATTACCACAACAATCAACCATCAAAAATGATACTTTTATTTTTTCTTTGTTGTAGCTGTTGAGACTCGTATTATATCACTGTAATTTTATGTTAACTCATTGTTTAACTACTTTAAAGTCAAGTCAGGTGAATTTTATTCATTTGAAATGTGGTTTATGGGTATGTAGAACTTTTATATATTCATGTTATGTAGTTATTTTATGTATCATCATCATATTATTCAAACATGTGCCGAAGCAATATTTATGAGTTGTGTACTAAGTGACAATGAAATTATTTTAGGTATTAAGTTAGTTCAACTGATAGTGATTGAATGTGAATGTATTCATTGTGACAATGTCAATGATATTTTAATATATCAGTTTAAACACCTATTAAGGGTTAAATAGGTTGTTAAAGTTTGCTGTGTTATTACTGGTTACATCAAAGAGCCAGCTATTATTACTAATTATTACTTTCTCTATTCTACATACGCAAGAAGATAAAAAAATAATACCAAATACAGTACTGCTATTTTTTATTATTTTAAAATGTCACAAAATGTTTAAAAGTTGTTGATGGAACATCCTTTGTGAGGTGAAATGGATCTGGTCTCTGCCACCATAACTATTAATAGCAAATCAGAGCTCTAGATCTGTGATATGGGTCTGAGAGTGATGGTTTTAGAGAAATAAAGCTTATCTTTCTTACCGTTCTTCTTCTGCATTTTTCTCTATAGAAGCTGTTTTGCAAGGAGACTGAAGATCATCCCCTTGTCATCCTCTTAGATGAATCATTTCAAAATCTGAAGGCAGTGATTGATTTTATGTACGTTGGGGTCACACAAGTTCCAGAAGCCAGCTATAGAGCATTTGTGACCCTTGCTAAATCCCTGGAGGTCAAGGGACTAAGTCGGGTTTCTGTAAGCAACTTCTGTAAAGTAGAGGTAGATTTTGTGGTTTTTACTAATTTTTGAAAACTTTATTATGTGTGTTGTTTTCCTTTTTCCAAAAAAGAAAAACCCACCTGGCAGAACTACTGAAAATGTTTCTCAAGATCAATCTGTGAAGAATCAAGTCACGGGTGAAGTTAAAGGCAGTAATGCTACCCAAAAGGTCAGCTCTGAAAATAAAAATTCTCAGAAGATTGCTCACCATTTAGATGACAATACAGGCCCTGTAAACACACGTTCTCCTGCTGCCTTTAAAGGAAATAGTGCATTGCCTGAATTGAAGCCAAAATCAGTGATGACACCTTTACAAGAACAAGGTAATGATGATACATCTGTAACCATGGCAATAACTGTGGAAAGTAAAATTTGAATGCTAGAGTGGACTTAACCTAGATAAACTAGACAGTTGCCTAGGGGTTGTAAATAGGGAGGGGGGGGGGGCAGATGAAAGTAATAAACTACAATAGGGGCTCCAATCAATTTTCGAAGCAGGTGTAGTTAAGTTTTTTTTTATAGAATATTTACATTAGAATATATACATTACATGTAGAATATTTACATTAATTAAACATAATTCAATCGGATACATGTTTTGATTTGGTTGTCCTTTCTTATAATTGATATTTTCTAATATTTTGCCGTCCGTTTATACTTTCTCGTATACGCACGTATATACAGAATAATACACATAGTATAGAGAAAGTTGTGTAATGCTGCAGAAAATCAATTTCGAGATTTCAATGGAAATACACGCTCTAGGGTCCCTTGATACTGAAATAGTATTTCTTTTTTGAAAAACGAATGAATGGCAGGCCGGATCACCTGCTTTTCAACACTACTTGCACCTAAACCACTCGTACAATCTATTCCAAATTGATAAAATCCTTGTCCATCTGGCTCTAGTTGAAGCTTTCAAATTTTGAAAAACATTCTTTTAACTTTGGGGGTATTTTACATGAAGCCCTCCAGACATTTTAAAAATTTTCTCAAAAATGGCTCCAAATGTTTTCTTTAAATTTCTTGTAAGAATAGAGTACACTTACACTTAAGCATAGTATGACTTACACTTAAGAATAGTACACTTACAAAGGTGGCATGGGTGCGATTTTCACAGTTAACTCTGAATTTTTGAAAATTGCAAATGTTTGAATTTTTTTGAGTCTTCCTACACCTATAAAATTGAATATAGAGATTTTTCCTTCAAATGAAATTTGTAGTCCATAAATAGTTCTTTCATTAAGCTCATGTTTTTTGTTTTTTTTTAATTTTTTCAAAATTTTAGTAGTTTTATGCAATAATTTATGAAATATTTGCCATAAAAAAAACATTTTTTTCTCAAAAATGCCTCCAAATTTTTTCTTTAATTTTTTGTGGGGTTAGTGATAAACGAATCCTATTTGATGGCATAAACGCAATATAGCTGTATTCTTTGTTTTTTTCAAAAGTTAAAAAAATTAATTTTTTTTAACTTTTCTCTCACGGCAGTAATATTTACATTAGAAGCGATTTCTTTACATTATTGTATTTATGAGTAGATGTGCTTCAAATAATGTCAAATAAAGTTTCTTAAAACTACAGTTTTATGTTAAAATTGAGTTCCAAATTCCGCTTTGTCAGAAACCCTCAAACACCATTTTCTCAAAAATTTTCTCTTCAAATTTTTCGTCAAACTTTTCCAACGGATAGTGGTAATGGCATTGTTTAATATGACGTAAAGTTCATTTGGGTGTATAGTTTTGTTTTATTACACAAATGTAATTTTTTCAAATAATTTTCATGCTATTAATATGCACATTTCAATGGATTTGCATACATTATTGAATTTGTGATTGGAAGTTCTTCAAATTACCTCAAATGAAGTTTTTCGAAAACTCAATAGATTCCTGTAAAAAAGAGCTTCAAATTTCGCATTTACAGTAAAGCTTAACGCCATTTTCTTAAAAACGGCTTAAATTTTTGCAATGAAAATTGCTATTTAGGATGAGGTTTTAGCCTTCATTAATATTTTTAAGATAATATTATGTTTCTACTCTTTGGAAAGCGAGAAAATTTGAGATTGAATTTGTGATTGAAAAGTTGAGAAAATTTTTTTAAAAATCTACTTTGGGCGGTGATAGATGGCATCAGGTAAGAAAGGCAAGCTGTACAGTACCAGTACACACCAAGGAAGTTAGAAAACTTTATGAGAAATACTGTGCCATTGTGTAGCACCTCTAGTTGCTTTTTCATTTGGAGCTTGGTGATGGAGTCTCCAAACCATGGACAGTTTTCATTAAATAAAATTATGGGTTAAATTTGGATATAGAGTATTTATTTGTGATTGTCCCAAATTTTAAAAAAGTATCTGGAAAATATAAAATATAAAAAACATTATGCAGCAATATTATTTGCACCAGACATTTAGAAATCAGGTGCAGTGAGCGAAAACATGTCTCCTCAACAAGAACGCACATTTACTTATTTATTTATTTATTTACAGGAATATCCTTTTCAAAGTTTGAGTAAGTAAATAAATTTACAAGTATATAATTCATTAATGGATCGAGTATCACAGAATGATTATAATGTACATCAGAGTCAATGACAAATTTGGCATCATGAGATATGTTCTCGTGATTTAAAATATGAAAGAAATTAATGAATAGAATATAATTATAATAATTATAGAATAAAGTACAAATTAACTTTAAAAATAAACTATTGGCAATTATTTTGGTTAAAACTGCAATGCAAAATAATTAAACGTAACTATGTAATAAAATGTAAGAGAAAATTTTAGTAGCAGAAATTGAAGAATATCAAATACCGTTCAGTTACACGTTTTAGGCAATTTGTATGAATTTGTGGAATTTTATAGAGTTACTGTCAAAAAAATCAACTTTGTCCCACATTTCATTGGCTTCATTTCATGGTGTGTTGAAAATATTGCAAAAAGTGCAAATAATTTGTCCTGCTGCTTGTTGCATAGAATGGCTTTTGAAGTGTGTTGCTGCCTATTGATAGAAAACACATTTACCAGGTGACTTGCTGCATTAGCTTAAGAATGTACAAACCTGAATCTGCATGAATATATATTCTCACAAACTGATATATGCATGAATATATATTCTCCCTGCACCTTTCTATTATACACACACTTTTTTTTAGAGTCCTGGAATACTTACCCTCTTTCCTTTACTAACATTGGTTGAATTAAATATAAATATTAGCAATGAGCATTGACGACAAAATCTATATATCAGTAATGTTTACCCCCATATGATAGAAACCATTTTATATTGTAAAATGAGCTTCATGTTTGTAATAATAGACATGTCATTGAAATAAACAAACCACCTCGCTGCTTGCTTATTGTAAAATTAGGGGTCACGAAAATGTGCACTTATAGTAGTTGAACTGTTGCTGCCCACATGTCATACAGATGTCTACGCATCAGTCACCTATGCACAGGAGCTTCTTTTGCAATTGTGACTCTGAATTACATATGAGATACGTTTGAAGATTATTACATAGAATGTAATGGAGGGCCTGTTTTCTTTTATTCTGTTTTGAAAAATTATTTTTATAGACTTCCATATTTTTATTACTGAGTTTTGATTTGTTTATAGCATTTTTATTCACATGCATGTAAATTTCACTGTGTAATGGTGGCAATTCAATAAAGCTCAAAGTATTGAGGGGCCGAGAGGAGAGAACCTTTCCCTCTTTTTTGCTTCTGCTCATAGGCACTAGAGAATTTGCATAAAAGAATGAACTTGCTAGAAAAATATCATCCAACTAGTTCAATCCATCCATCAATCTTGAGTTTCCAACATGGGAATGTTGTAAGCAGAATTTTGTACTTTCTTATACATAAAGAGTAATATATTGTAGCGTAGAAAAAGTTATGTAATGCTGCAGAAAATGAGTATCGAGATTTTAATGGAAATACACATTCTCCTAGAAATAAAAAAGTGTTTGTTTTTTACATTCTCGTAGGTGTACATATATATGGAGTAATATAGGTATGTAGCAAAGAGAAAGTTATGTAATGCTGTGGAAAATTGATTTTGGGAATTTAAAGAAATTACACATTTTGGAGTCCCCTGATACTGAAAAATTGTTGTTTTTTTCATTACACAAATGTAATTTTTTTTAATATCTTGCACGCTGTTAATATGCACATTTCCAGCAATTTTTAAACACTATTGCATATGTGAGGAAATGTTCTTCATATGAAGTATTTCGAAAACACAAAAGATTCCTGTGTTTTCTAGAGCTTCAAATTTTTCAATGAAAATTGCCATATATGACAAGGTTTTACTGTTCTTTAATATTCTTATAGTAATATTTTGATTCAACTATTAGAAAACCGAAAAACTGAGAAAATTCCAAAAGACTGTAGTTCGGGGTCGATAGATGGCGGCTTGCTAGAATATGTGGCAAATCCGAATAGCTAGTCTAGACCGAAGAAAATAGAAAGCTAAAACGAGAAAGTCAGTGCCATTCTGTAGCACCACTAGTTCTTCTTTTTCCTAACTTCCCATGTGCCAATCTCTGTCTGCCTGTCTGTGAGCAACATAAGTGCTTAAGCTGCTTGTAGTACTTTTTTCCATAGTGAATTTTCCCTGATAAAATGGCCAAACTCCAAGTGTGCGATTTTCAAAAGAATTTTTTAAGTTTTGTGAATGCATCATATGAATCCCAGCTACATTTTGACATTTTCTCAAAAATAGCCAAAATGTTTTCTTTTAATTTCTTGTAACAATAAAGTAACATCCACTTATTATTAAAGACAGAATTTTCTTGTAATAAAATGCTCTAAAATGTGCAGTAAAAACATCAGAACTTTGCAAAATGTTATGTAGCCCAAAAACTCGAGTTAGTCTACTTATAAACTTATTTTACACTTGTATTAGAATTGAAAGTGAATAAAGTATGATTTTAATTTGTTTATTAAAATATATTTTAGTTATTTAAACATATCATATTTTATATTATAAGTATTATTTACACACAAAATTAAATTAGCATAAAAATACAAAAACTGGAAAAAATTATAAAAATATCTTAAATAACCAGTAGTACCTAATTAAGTTATACAAAAAATGTTCTGAAGTGTTTTCATTATATTTTACAATTATGTATTTCCAAATTCTTTTGTGAGAAATTATATTGTCTATCATCTAATGTTTCAGACAAGAAAAACATCTTTCTACACTTGTCATAGGGCAATTCTTGTAGGAGCTTAAAATGTTAAGTGCAATGTGTAAATCACATATCTCCCACTTAAAGCCTCGGTTTAATTTAACAGTATTTAATAACCAGAATTTTTTTCCAGTACCACCTTAAATTTTTCCAAAATTACCTTTTCTTTTTCATTATTAATGTTTTCCAAAACGCTTTCCAGTTTTTTCAACTATACCTATCTGGGCATTTAAAGTGAGATTTCTTTTGCTACTGAAAATTGACAGAAACAAGATCTGATAAATGCCAACTTTGATTTTATTGAGTTTTCTTAAAAAAATTCTTTTTATCTTTGCAACTGATTCAGCATCTTCAACACTTTCAATTAATTCCTTATAGTTTGTAAACTGTTCACAGTAAAACAGGTGCTTCCAACCATGTTCCGTATCTGGTTATGACCACTTCTGGAGGTAATGGACAGTCCATTAAATTTTGGTTCAATGCGACAGGTTGAACTTCAAAAAAATGTTGTTGTCGTTGTTGTGTGTTTTTTGTTTGTTTGTTTGTTTTTTGTCTTTTTTTATTTTTTTAAAAACAACCAATGTGTGGCATAAATCGTGGTTAAAATTGTTTTAGGAGCCTCCGTGATTCTCTGTCAGCAACAATTGCACTATATTAGGTTTACTTTTCTGAATCTCAATGGCCTTCTGACTGGCTACAAAATTAAAAAAGTATTTAGGTAGGCGGAGACAAGTCTTCTTTCCATCTATGTACAATATGTAAAAGGAAGTCTTACCTGTATTACCATGTGCATCAATTTGTGATTTCCTCTCCACTCTTTGTCATGACGAATGCAAATACTCTTTGTCATGAGGAATACAAAACTACTTTTCTATTGGTTTTCAGATATGGAAAGTATATCCATGATTCAATTTTTGTACATAAACTACTCTTCACCTTTCTGTTCACTGTCTGTGTGTGGAGCCTCACTCTGACATACATGTGCACGCAACTAAAAGTGATCAAAAACTGTGTTCATTCTCTCTCTTGTATCTTGCAGGGCAACATCTGTTCTGAGAATTTCGATGACTTTTAAACGCAGTGCAGCTTGCTAATAAGCTTTGCGCCGGGTCGTAAGGTCAAATGTGAGTCATGCATGCGGTCTCATGGTGTGAGTCATGTTGCTAAGTTCAAATACTGACAAAACTGATACATGATCTGATTGGAAGATAGTCCCCGAACATAGCAGTGGCTGAGCAGCCGCAACTAAGGGCTGTGGACCGAGTTCTTGCGAACTCCGTGCATCCCCACGGCAAATTGCAATTCCTCAAATATTTTGGTTAGATAGACAGACACTCAGTTCATAGGGCAAGAAAATTCGCAATTGGTACATATTAAACGACCCTCAGCTTCACAGACAATCTGAATGCATTGTCTGGTTGTCATAAAATCTTTTTTCTTAAATGAAACGTTCAAAAAAGGTAAATTAAAACAAGTTGATAATATAAGATTTATATTTTATTCAATAAACTGAATCTTTCAAATTCGTCCAGTAAAAATCCAAAATGTGCAATTTTGACCAGTAACCCCCTAAACATGCAATTGCGTGCAAAATAAAACGAGTACTAAAATAACGTCAATTTCATGATTCAAATAGTCAGGGTTTCGTCCAATTTCAAGTTAGCATAGAAAAGATGTAGTTACATGGGAATCTGGTCTTTACTTATTATGGTGGCATATTTTTGCATAATAGTCATTATGTGATACTTGTTTCATGAATTTTTATTTATAACTTTTCTATATTAATACTTCATGTATAAGATTATCCTGTTAATAAATAAGTAAATAAATAATAAGTCTTGTCAGCTTTAACTTGGAATTTTCAAAAATTCATAAAGTTAAAAATTTTTTGGTCCTTCTTGTGTATCTACATTGTTATTGACAATAAAGAATTTTCTTTGGTGTCATATATATTTTTGGAAACTTGGTAGTTTTGAACTTATTACAAACTTGAGCAAAATATGGGCAATATTAACAATTTTTTATTTGATATAGCAATAGACAGATAGTGATCCGTTTTCCGATCAAGATGATAAGGCTGGTGTCACCAGAGAAGTATTATTGAAATCTGTGCAGGTGCTAAAAGAAAAGAATGAAGTTTTTAAAATGCCCAATAACAAACTACAAAATCATAGGAAATAGTAAATTAAAAAAATTTGGCAAAGAATTGTGTTCCAGATCCAGAAGTTAACATTACGTTGTAGATCATATAAAATATTAATTCCAAAGTCAAGCATGGTTTTACAAGTATTTTTGAACGGGTAATAAAGCATGTAGGAACACAGAAATAGAATTACATTTGGAAGAAAATTAATGATGTTTGCTAGTACTAGATGTATCACTGTACTTCCTGGCACACCAGAAACAGTTTCAACAACTCTGTAAAATTTATCAAAGTCATAGTAAAAAGGTTTCAAGGATTAAATGTTCAAAATGTGTGTGGGGTATATATTATGAACCCAAAGAATTGATTTTATAATTGACTTGTCAAAAAAGACTAGTTTTACTTTATTTAATTCTCTTACAATATAATGAATTAAGTTCCCTAGGTGCCCGTTGTAGCCATGTGGTAACAGTTCATAAAAAAGAAAATTGTTCAAAACTTATTTTGACATCTTCTGATGTTTCTCTTTTTCAGTTTTATGCCAAGCTCCTTCTGTGAAGAATCAAGGCACTGGTGAAGTTCAAGGAATTAATGCTAGCCAAAAGGACAGCTCTGAATATAATTCTCAGAAGATTGCTCACCGTGTAGATGGCAACACTGACCCTGTGGAAGCACATTCTCCTGTTTCCATTAAAAGAAATAGTGCCTTGCGTGCATTGAGGCCAAAATCAGTGATGACACCTTCACAAGGGAGATCTCAAGGTAATGATAATACATCTGTACCCATTGAAATAAATGTAGAGAGTGAAATTTGTATGCAAACGCAGACTTATGCCTAGATAAACTAGGGGACATAAATCTGGCCTGGGGGACATAAATCAAAAGGGACCTCAGATGATAGTAGAGAGTTTGAGCACTCTCAAACTTAAAGCACTATTGATCTTCTGCACATGTGCAGTTCAAGTTTCACATCAGTTTTGTGCATCCGCACATGCGCAGAAGATCGATAGTGCTGTCTGCTATTGCATGTTCAAACTTTCTAGTATAAATAGAGCCCAGAAGTTAGGGAAAATGCCTTTTATTATTGTTAACATTTTAGAACTTTCCACAATGGGAATCCCTTAAGTGTGCTTCTAAAGTTGTTTTAATAGGTTTTAATAGATCTAAAAGGGAAAGGAAGATAATACCAGTGAAGATTTTTGATATTTTTCATTGATGTTTACAGTCATGTTCACGCATGAGAAATCTCATGCTGTGTTTGTGTATGGCCTCAGATCCCTTTTGAGGACACAGTTGTCTGTATACAATATATTCTTCTCAGTTCCTTCGTGTTCTCTCTTCTCTTCTGGCAATTACACATATGCATAGAATGAAATATACAATTCCGTGTTCATTGGTTCCATTCAAGATAGGAGAACCTCTCTCTCTGAGATTATGCTTCTGCTTCATAGCATACAATAATTTGCTTATATGAGTGAACATGCTAGCAAAATGTCATCTCACCAGTTCATTCCATTCCTTGATCAGAATTTCCAGCAAGGCAACAGTTTGAGGAGAACTTTTTACTTTCTTGTATGCATACATACTTAGAGAAATATTTTGTAGCATTAAGTTAAGTAATGTTGCCATGAGTCTCGTATAGTATGGACATAGCTTGAAAAGATGAATATTTCACAATGAGGAGTAATCAGCTTAGTCGTGACAAAACTGCAGGATAGGGTATCCATTGCAAAATGCTGAGTTCTGTAACAACCTGTTTTGAACCTTCTCAGGATGATTTACAGCCTTTCCAGTGAAGGGGGATCGAATCAGACTGGCATATTCGAGAATGGGTCTAACCAGCGAGTTAAAGAGAAGTTTGATCCTGTGGAGTGATCGAAATTGTGATGAGTTTCACATGATAAACATGAGGATCACAGAGATTTGTTAACAATACTGTTAATGTGGTCGTTGAAATTGAGTTTACTATTGAAGATAACTCAAAAGTCTCTTCATGTTGACAACCACAGCCAATATCCTTCCATTGAGACTATATGGAAAGCTAACAGTGTCCTGCTATCCTCCCATTGAGACTATATGGAAAACTAACAGTGTCCCGCTTTGTGGAGAAGCTAATGATATAGCACTTGTCATGATGCAATGATGTGTTATTCAGAAGGCACCAATTTTCAACAGCTTGTAAATCAAGTTGCAACTTGATAGTGTTATCAGTATCAATTATCAAATGATAAATCTTAGTATCATCAGCAAAAAGAAGGATATTACTGTGTTTCAAGACTAAGGAATTCACTGATAAACAAGTTGAAAAGTAAAGGGCCGAAGAGAGATCCCTGAGGGATTCCAGATGGTACACGGTAGGAGTCAAAATGGACACCATTCAGAGAAACGTATAGCAGTCTGTTATGGAAATAATTGATCTATGAAAGGAGCGGATCATCTAAAGTCATTTTAGTTAGTTTATAGATTAAGATCGTATGATCAACCTCATCAAATGCCTTAGCAACATCCATATAGATTGTATCAACGTGAGAGCCACTAGCGAGCGAATCAGCTATAAACTTTTTAAATATGACCAAATTTGTACAGGTTGATCTGCCCTCCATTAATCCATCCTGGGAGCATTTGAGAGTGCGGGCTCAAAAGATAATGTAAGATTAATGCACACTAGTTTTTCAAATAGCTTAGAGATGACGTTTAAGATTGAAATAGAGCAGTAGTTCATCACTTCAGATTTATCACCTTTTTTTTGTGAATAGGAATAATTTTGCTCTTCTTCCAAACATCAGGAAAAGACCGACATTTGAGGGACTAATTAAATAGTTGAAATAATGGGCTAGCTTTGGCATATCTGTAATGTAACAAAAACAGATAAGGTATGAGATTGGGAACTGGACCCTTTTTTGGATGTAAAGAATCAAGCTTCTCAAAGAGATAACAAACCGTAATTGAAGATAGTTGATGAAATGGTCCTCAACACTTGAAACTGTAGAAAATGCCGGAAGGGATGATGTGTTGTTGGAAAATTGATTACGAAAGTATTGTGCAAAAATGGATACACTCAATCTGGTATAAACAAACTGTTTGTTTATAATAGAGAATATCACAATGTATGGATTTATGTAAAAGCCTGAGAGATATATCCAAAGAAATGTGTAGTTGCCATTTGGATACAGTGAGCACATAAGAGCATACAAATCTACAAGTGGAGGTTCATTCATATCTATTGTTACTGCGTTTAGGTAATAATATAAAACTAATTTGAACAGCCAGATTTTTTTCTTTTAATACAGGCTTGAGTCAATATTTTAATGACATATAAACTCAATAGCTTGGTTTCTTCTTTGATACAGCAACTAGTTTGACATCAGTGATCTAGTTTTCCTATCAAGATGATAAGGCTGATGTCACTAGAGAAATATTGTTAAATTCTTTACATCTGAATGAAAATAATGATGTTCTCAAAATGCACAATAACAAACTACAATATCAAGGGAAACATAAAATTAAAAAAATTTGGCAAAGAACATTATGCTTCTGATCATATCGAATATAAATTCCAGTGTCGAGCATGTGTTTACAAGTATTTTTGACCTAGTAATAAAGTAGGTACATAAAAACACAAAAATAGAATTATGTTTGTAAAAAATAAATGTGTCTTGCTAGTACAGGATGTAACACTGTACTTCCTAGCGCATCAGAAACAGTTTCAACAACTCTGTAAAATTTAGCAAAGTTATAGTAAAAATTGCCCAGCTTTCAAGGATTAAATGTTCAAAGTGTGTGGGGGTATCTATTATCAACCCAAAGAATTGATTTTATAATTGACTTATCCAAAAAGAATAGTTTTACTTTATTTAATTCTCTTACAATATAACGAATTATGTTCCTTAGGCGCTCATTGATGCCATTTTGTAACAGTTCGTAAAAAAAACAAAAAACGTTCAAACATAATGTTCAAAACTTGCTTTGACATCTTCTGATCTTTCTCTTCAATTTTATGCCAAGCTCCTGTGAAGATTCAAGGCACCAGTGAAGTTCAAGGAATGAATGCTAGTCAAAAGGACAGCTCTGAAAATAATTCTCAGAGGATTGCTCACCATTTAGATGACAACATAGACCCTGAGGACACATGTTCTCCTGTTTCCATTAAAAGAAATGGTGCCTTGCGTGCATTGAAGCCAAAATCAGTGATGACACTCAAGCGCCTTCTTCGTATGTGCAACCAGCAGCACTCATTTGCGTAGGCTAGACATTGCTTCAGTCATGTTGATAAATTCCCTTTTATTTCGACCTGTGTTAATATTTTATCCATGACCATGATGAACAATGTCGCAGATAGTGGATCTCCATGTTGTACTCAAAATTTGGTATAGAACTCTTCACTTGTTTGCTGATTTATCCTGACTTTGGCCTTTGTACCCACCAACGTGAGCTGTATTAATGATTGTAATTTTGCTGGCACTCCATTCTCTTTCATACAATTCAATAATATGTGTTTTAAAACCAAATCAAATGCTTGCAAGTAATCCATGAACATATTATATAACTCGATGTCATGTTCTATACATTTTTCGTATATTTGGTGCAATGTGAAAATGTGATCTATTGTAGATCTATTTTTTCCAAAACTTGCCTGGTAGTCGTGTAGTTTTCCTTGGAGAATCAATGACAACGTAGTATTCAGTAAAATGGCAAATATTTTATATAATACATTCTGCAAGTTCAGCAAGGTGGTTTGTAGTTTTGGCACTCATATTGGTCTCCTTTCTTGAAAATAGGTAATATTATTCCATCACACCACTGATCTGGCATTTTCTCTCTTCGCCATATGTATGTTATTAGTTTATGGATCTCTTTTTGTAAGGTCCTTCCTCCCTATTTAATTAATACTGGGATTACAGTGTTTGAACCAGCCACCTTGTTTTATTTTAGAATATTAATAATGTAACAAATTTCATTGTATGAAGGTTCTGTTACTTTGTTTTCTTCACCTATTATTCTTTCTTCGTTTTCTTCACCTATTATTCTTTCTATCTGATTTCGTTATTATCTTCAATGTTCTCAAGGTCTGGCGGGTTAAACACTTCTATGAAATATTCTTTCCATCTGTGCATTATTTGACTTTCTTGTGTTAGTATGTTATCCTCTTTATGTCTGCACATACCGTAGTTATGTCCTTTAAATTTGAGTCCATCAATTTCAGAGAAGAACTTCCTAGCTTCATTTCTTTTAAAACTTTTATTTATTTCTCTTAGCTTTTCTTTTATCCACCTCTTTTTCTATCTTTGACATATTTTGTTTACTTTCCTTTCCTCCTGGTATAATTCATATGCACTTCTAGTTTTGACTTGCAGGTATTTCGATCTGGCATTGTTCTTTGCTTGCATTGCAATGTGACATTCTTCATCTCACCATGAGTTTTTCGGTCTTTTACCCTCTACTCCAACTGTTTGTGTAGCAGCATTCTGTATTAATTTGGTCAGTTCATTCCATTTCTTGTTGACGTCTTCCACCGGCACTCTATTTGCTAATAATAACTGTTGTTGTTATCATCATCATCATCATCATAATAATAATAATAATTTTTAGGTATCAATGATGTCTGAAACTAACACAAAACTTTTTTCTTGTGGCATATTGCTGTGGATGAGAGAGTTATTAATGATGAAAATAAAATTATTTTGTTTAATTATTAATATCTGTGTATATTCTTATAGAGAGGGAGTTTTCTTGTATTGTACATGAGAACATTATTCTGAAATACATTTATGTACTCCAGAAAAAATAATAGTGTATAAAAACCGATATTTAGCATACTCCTTCTGAATAATAAGTAATTTATATTAGTACTTTAAATTTTTAATATTTTGTCTATTTTGTTTAATTACTAAAAAGGAGGGGATTCAATTTTTTGTTTACCTAGGGGTGCTGTATCTTCAAGTCCAACCCTGTTTATATGCTCAGATTTCGGGAACAAGAAATCAGTTGCTGGTTAAAAATAATGAATCAATTTCAAGGAATTTCTCAAGCCAAATGGGTGGTGTGACTGCGTCTGTTCAAGGACAAGTGTTCTTGATGTCAGGTAAGTTAAATAATAAACGTTGTAGTGCTGGCTATCACCAAAAATCATCTCTAAATATGAAACTAGTGGTGCGACAGAATGGCACAGACTTTCTTGTAGTAAAGCTTTCCACTTTCCTTGATGTGGACTGGCTTTAGGGCCTTACACCATCCTCTTGCCAGCTGCCATCTAGCGCCGCCCAAAGAACATTTTTTTTGGATATTTTTTCAATTTTTCCGTTTATTAATAGTAGAAGCAAAATATTACTTAAAGAATATCAAAGAAGAGTAAAACCTTGTCCTAAATTGCCATTTTCATTGAAAAATTTGGAGCTGTTTTTAAGAATTTAAGCATTACTATAAATGCATAATTTGAAGCTTTTTTGCAGAAAGTTTTGTTTTCGAAAAACTTCTTTTGAAATCTTTCCAGGCACTTTACCTCACAAATGCAATAGTGTTTACAAATCGCTGGAAATGTAACATTAAGGGCATGAGATTGAAAAAAAAATTACATTTGTGTAATTTTTGAAAAAACAAAAGAATACTCCCCAAAAAATTATGTCATGTTAAAGAGTGTAATTAGAACTATCCTTTGAAAAAGTTAGAAGAAAAAATTGGGAGCTATTTTTGAGAAAATTTTGAAAATGTCCTGTATTATTTGACAACATTGAACTTAGCTGCTAGTCTAAAAATTAACATTTGTTTTATGAAGGTTTATGATGATGCAAAACTTCGATTTTGAGTCCCAGTGATGGCAGGATTTTTGATAAGGGGCGCGATAAACATATTGTGGAACCGAGGAAAGTGTCGTTGATGGGGTGGAATGGGAATGAGTGAAGTGAAATATCACGGGGTGACAATATTAAGGGACGACTGGCTGAGGTGGCTCAAAACTTCAATTGATGTTACTGCAGTGCATCTAAACGGGAGGTTGTAGAGTTCGCATGTTGATGGTGGCAGGATTTTCAACACTCGCTAGATACCTAGATCGATTTCAGCAGCTATCTGGAGAAGATTCTAGTGGCTGGCAGGTCTGATCAAATGTTTTCTGTGGTTTCTTCGATCAACGCCAGGCGAATGTTGATGCAGTACCCTAACAAATGGGCCCCGGACTGCATGCAGTCTTTCCTTCCTTTTTCTATCCTCTCCCCTCCTATACTCATGGATGCACCAGAGTACAACACATGACGGGGACCAGTTGGGAGCTAAGCTTTAAGAGCTCATCTCGACTGAGACAGTACCCCGTTGGTGCGAGATACCTGGTTAAGAAAAAACCCTACCCACCGTTTAGGTCGCTGCCAGATTTCACTATCCAGCGACAAGACACCGTCCAAGAAAAAACGTACACTACACTTACGGGACAAGTGACCGCCTTTGATACATGCAGAAACACCAAATAATTAATCAATGGAAGATAGGCTTCTTCTTTTTCTTTTTCCCCCCCATAATAAAAGTCTTTATTATTGGTAACACTTGAATCATTTTCATATTCATTTTCTTGTTCCTGTTTGGTTTTAGAATCGTGGTCAGATTCTTCGAATTACTCAGAATCACCTCTTCTGTTTTCAAGTTCTTCCAATACATCTGCCACAAATTGTTCAAAGCCGTCATCATCAGAATTATTGAAGAAAGACCAGGTCTTTTATATGGGTCGCCTATTTACTTGTACGTGGTCGACTGTAATATGATATGGAAGAAATATTCTCTCCATAATTACATGTTTTCTTGTAGTTTTGGTATCAGTATGTGAAAAAAAATTCTTAAGCAATTGGTATCAGCGGTATCTTGTACTACACCACAGAAAATATTACAAAACTCTAAAAAGAAACTACTAGTGAAACTCTTATATTGTTCAAAGGTAGATATACACCAGCAAGGAAGGTACTGAGTTGCTGGGTACGTAGACACAACTAGAAGTGATTGTGGCAAAAGTGTCAACTTGACTTCTTGGCTGTCCGGGTGATGCCGCGTAGTGGGCTGTGCAGCCGACGTTTCGCCTGTCATGTCGCAGGCTTCCTCAGGGCAGTGACGCCGCATTGCTGCGCATGAGGTATTATGTATTGTCCGGCCTGGACGCCTGGGTGGGGCAGGTGCGCTGTGATTGGCGGAGGGGCCCTTCTGATTGGCTAGCGGTCTGTGCCAATTTGGGTCTCGCGACGGCCGTCCTCGTGGCTGGACGGTGTGGGGCAGCCCCCTCGCAGTCTTGGATTGGTGTTAGTAGGGCCGGCGTCTGCGTTGATGTTGTGCGGCTGACTATTAATTTCAAGAGCCTCTTTGGTGCATCTAGACCAGTACCGATTTTCCTTGTGCAGGAACCAAATCTTGTCAAAATCGATGGCATGTCCCAAAACCTCCGAGTGGTGCGCTATAGCCGAACAGTTGGTGTGGTTCTTGTTGTAATGGGAGATGTGTTCCTTAAGACGTTCGGTCACCGTGCACCCGATGTTGCTGATGTAAGTTCTGCCTCAGCTGCAGGGAACTTCATAAACGCCTACCGACTGGAGAGGTGGTAACGTGTCTTTAATGCGTACCAGACCGTTGTGAAGCTTGTCGGGAGCTGTGAAAACTGTTCAGATGATACCAGACGCGCAGCAATGCAGCGTCACTGTCCTGAGGAAGCCTGCGACATGACAGGCGAAACGTGGGCCGCTCACCCCACTACACGGCTTCACCTGGACAGCCAAGAAGTCGACTCGAGCTGCGGAAGCTTATGTGTACAAGTGTCAACTTGTCGGCACGGTATGTCAGATCGCAATATAATCAAGGGTTAAGGGTGTCAAATGATGTACTTTTGAAGGAAATTAATGAACTAAAATCTAAGTTAAATTCTGATGATCAAATAGCAAAGGCAAAACCTGATTTTGAAGAATTAAATACTGCATTTAGGGATCATCAGTGATGTTCAAATAATATTCCATGCAAAAATGTAGTTAATCTGACACTACATCTCAAAATTCAAAACTATTGTGCCACGTTACCTACCATGATACCTCGATTAACCAGGATCAATATTTTTCTCATTAGCCATTGTTTAGTAACAATGAGCACTTGAAATGTTGGGTTAGCAGTGTGTAGACCTTCCTTTATGATTTTTTCACAATGATAAGAAAATAAGCAAAAATATGAATGTGACATGTATTTAAAGAAGAAATGTAAAGGATAATTTTCTGCTAAAAATATTTTTTTTACTGCAAGTCTTTAAATAATTAGGAAGTAAACAAATTCAAAAAAATGTTATTTATGGAAATGTAATATTTTTAAATTCTTGAATTTTTAAAGAGAAATTGTCGAAACTACATTCTCACCACTCTGAAAATTTAATCATGCAATTTTAATTGATTTCAAAGTTATGAACAAAAATATCTTACTGGTGCTCCATAATCGAACTTGCCTTAGCCGCTACAGCTGTCTTGCCTGCTGCACTCTTTGTCTGCACTCAGCATGGCGTTACGTTTTGTCTCCATGGCACGATGATGGATTTCAGAAAACCACTTTTCGAGGAACTTCAGATGAACTAGTGTACGTTCTTACAGTAATTTTGTTTTCAGAAACCCGAATCACTGCGTGGATACTGCATGTTCCTGACACAATTTTCAGTCATATGAATCTTCCGATATTTAAAAATAAAATGTAAATAATATAAAATGAATAAAATAAATTAAATTTCTTCCACATTACTTTTCGCCCATTCAAAAAGTTTCCTCCAATTAGTGATTCTAGTGGTTCCTTGTAAGCTTGCATAAGGTGCAAGTCTCTTGATGGTTCCTCTATATACTGTAACTTTTACATTGCTCATGACAAAAAAGTGCCATTTAGCCGGGACTTGGAAATCCTCCTTGTGATATGTGACATTGCAGAAGTTCTTTCTTCTTTTCATATTGACCTTCCAACCAAAGACATATGGTTTTTGCCTCATATCATGAAAACTCAAGAATCCAATTTGTAATTTTGGTGTTCTTTTATTTTCTCACTCTTTTTAAATTACCTAAAAATAGGCATGTTTGATTTTTTACTTTTCTTTGGATGCACGAATTTTCTCAATTTTGTTTTTGCAAAAATAGTGGTGATTGACCCCAAGAAATAAAAATATTATTAACAGATAGTGGAATCTACAGCAATTCCTGGGGGTATGTACTAGTCTTCACTTGACTTTCTTCTCTCACTAGGATCTGTATTAAGTGTTTTTGAAATTTTGATATGATGCAGATCGCATGTGGCTTCACCTAGCACTAAATTATGTATTTTCTTCCACATCACTTCTGTTATATGCCTGAATTTCTGTACATTCTCTAGACTCTTTGGTAGTTGATTAGATAATATGCAGACTTATTGTGACTGAACAGTATGAGTTAGTTAACTATTTAAAAAACGCTCAGGCCTCTTCAAAATCAGGGAGTTGTTTTATATTCAGGTAAATAAGATATTACAGTATAACAGCCTTCCTTACTGTGGTAAAATTACAAGTGTGGAGGTCTAAATTATGAGGGTATTTAAATGTATGAGTATCAATAATTAGTGCAAGTAACATTCTCAACATCAGATTACAAGTGTGCAGGTCTAAATAAAACAATTGTAAGGATATTTGAATGTGTGAGAATCCATAATTAGTGCAAGTAACATATTGGACATCAGATTATAAAATCACACAATTTCCCCTGTACATTTGAGAATTATGTTAATGTATTCATTTGACCACTTTCAAAATTCATTCAGCCTATTAATAATATTCATACATATTATTTTACCGTTAAGGACCATGCAGCAGAGGAGAAAGGGGCGGGCGTGCGTGCGTGTGTGTAATAATACATTTTTTGCATTTCTCAGTTATATTATTTCATGTGTGTGTGTGTGTGTGTGTGTGTGCGCGCGCGCGCGCGCGCGCGCGTGCGCGTGCGCGTATGTGTGTAATAATACATTTTTTGCATTTTTTATTAGAATAAATTCCGTTCCCTCGTGATTACTGACAAAAGAAATTACTGATAATACAGATTTTCTATCGTTTTAAAAAATATTTAAATGCTTAAATATCAATTTATTGGAGGATAGCGAATTTCATGTCACTAAAAGGTTTGCCAACACAAGAAATGTACCTATTCACGGTTCGTTCTGCCGTCTTATGTAAGTAAGTATTAGTATTTTTCACTGTTACATTAGAGACACTCTATAGTATTAGCTGTTTTATTCATGACTTTCGGGCTGATGGGCCGTGGTCCAATTGGCTTTGAACTGCCAAACGTTTCGCCCACGACTGCGGTGGGCATCCTCAGTGGCGAGGTCTCGGGCGAAGTGTCCGGGACGGCGGCTGACTGGCGACTGACGCCGCGTTGGTCTCGGCCGCGGGCGGGGGTAACGGAGGGGTAATGCTTTATAGTATTTGCTGTTGTCGACATTAACTGGATGAGTTTATCAAATATTGTAGGAAATGAAATGAGTGTATAGTGGTGGCATTGAACATCGACTCGTTCCCACTCAAATGCCATGTCCGGATTGCGTGGCCTGCGGATCTGGGTGATGTTTGCATGGTTGCTATGGAGAGAAGATACTTACAAGCATCGAGAATCGGCGGACCTAACTTGGTCGTAGAAATTGACAAGTGTAGAATCGTACTGCGAAAGTATTACAGAGGTAGTGTAGTGGTGGGTAACAGGCTTGGCCTCAATGATGGTGAAACCAAGGAAGTGAGATTGCAGGTTTGTCTTGGAAATAGAAGGGATTCTAATACTTTGTTGCCCATAATTCAACATGTGCAACCCCAAATTTCTGTTATCACCAATATGTGGCGGGGTTATCAAGGTCTAACCCATCATAATTTTATTCACATGACAGTGAATCTTTCGCTTAACCCTTCAGTGGTCTCGTGGACTACTTTTGTAACCCAGTCTTCTTGTTCATTCGCTGTTTACAGCGAGAGTTGAAAACTTTTGGCACACAAAGTATATCAAGAACACAAAACATATAGAGTACTAGACGTTTCAAAAACAAACATATATTTATGTAAAGGTATGATACATAGTTATGTATAGCATTTCATAGAATTTGCAATATAGTAACGTTCTAATAAATTTAATAGTATTTTGTAACTTGTCAATGTTTTAAATACCATTACTTGTTTGTATTTGAACTAAAAGACGATTTGTATGTAAAATATTGTTAATAAGAATTTTTAAAAAATGGATTACAATTGTAATCCGCGCAACAACTCGCGTTCCAATTTTGAGCGCAACCATTGAAGGGTTTATTTTGTGTATCCAGCGATAGTGCTACCACAAACACTAGAGATTGTTTCTAGTTGAACATTGTAATATTGCATTTTGAAACTTGTGAGTTTTCTAAATAAAGTGTTTTTATAACTTTTAACTCTGTTTTGTATGCATCCTGTATAATTTTTCCATCATGTTTGCTTTAGGTTAGAGAAAATAACGTTATACTACTAGGTTCGGTTCGGTTCTTTTCACGTGAATACAAATATGCAGTGAGTGTAAAAAGTATTCATACACCTAAAGATTTATACAAAAAAAGTTTTTATTGACTTACGTTACCGAAAAAAATGTATTTGCTTTCGTCAGTAAAAATAACATTTTTCCAAAACTCACTTTTTTTTTCTTCTCTTTCGAACTCTTAACCTTTTCCTTCTGTTGACTTAACGTATACTATTTTCTTGTAGCTACTCTTCCATGAGAGCCACTTTGCCTCAAAACTTTTCTCACACTTCTGTCGCATACATTTATCTGCAATTCATTTTCAAATTCACTCGGTATTTTTGGTGCATTTAATCGCGGATTTTTCTTCATTTTCCGTAGAATTGCACGACCATCTGCTCTACTAAGTTTCTTTGGACGTCCACGTTTTCTAATGTTTTCCTTACACTAAACCTATCAATGGCTCCCATAATAATATTCCTTGGTGTTTAAAATCTAGAAAATTTCCCGCAACGATTTCCATAGATTATGCAGCCTAATGATATTTTTTCTCTTTTTCAATGACGTTTCCTTCCCTTTGCGACCCGTTTCTTTTCGTAAAACACACGTATGTCAATTATCTCAATGTCTGTCAATTATGTCAATCATCGGAAGAAATGGCTTCTCACCACGAGTACATCCCCAGCTCCGTTCACTATCCTCCTGGGTTTCAAAAAATAAAAGAATGGAAAACTGCAAATTAGATTTCTCGAGTCGCGTGGAGGAAGATTATAATGCCTTTTTCTCCATGGACGAATTCTCCTGTGCCCTCGCTTGTGCGAAAGATTCTGCTCCAGGACCGGACCAGATAATCAAATGTTGAAACACCTACCTGAAAACGCTCGTTCCTTTCTCCTCGGCATTTTCAACAAGATTTGGGCTGAACATGCCATACCAAGGATTTGATGTGAAGCCGTTCTTCCAATCCCTAAGGAAGGAAAGGACAGAACAACCCCCTCAAGTTAACGCCCAATCTCACTCACAAGCTGTGTGTGCAAGCTTTTAGATCGAATGGTAAATACACGTCTGGTCTGGCTCCTGGGCCAAAACCTATTTACACTTCTTCAATGTGGCTTCAGGAAGCACAGGTCAACCAGAGACCACTTAGACACCCTTGCCACACAGATTTCCACTTCTTTCGTGCTACGTGAACACCTGGCAGCAATTTTCTTCGATATAGAGAAAGCATATGACACCACCTGGTATTCTCCTCACCTTGCACACTTGGGGCCTTAGGGGACGGTTACCTTTTTTTCTAGTAGTTTTCCTTTCGTCAAGATCGTCCCGCGTCCGCCTTGGTGACACGTTATCCTCAAGTCACCAGTTAGAAAACGGTGTTCCCCAGGGATCGATTCTGTTTGCCATTGCTATCAATAGTATTGCATCAGTAATTCGTGAGCCTGTGAAAGCATCACTGTTCGTTGACGATTTTGCCATTTTTTGGCTCCAAGAGCGTGCAAGTTATTGAGAGGCAGCTACAACTTGTGCTCAACTAACTGCAGGAATGGAGCGATGAAACAGGATTCAAGTTCTATACCTCAAAAACAAACTGCATGCACTTCTGCAGAATTCATCACCTCCATAATCACCCCGCCTTTTTCTTGGAGGACAGCAGCTTCCATTTGTTGAATCTGCTACCTTCCTTGCTCACATTCGACAAGAGCTTAACCTGGCGAAAACTCACCCGTAAATTACAAGGTCGATGTGTATCACCTTTAAATCTCCATCGCATTCTGACTGGTAGCTATTGGGGCGCAGACCGTGTGTGTCTCTTGCGTTTGTATAGAACCCTCATCCACCCTATTTTGGATTACGGATGCATAGTGAATAGGTCAGCGTCTCCATCAACCCTCCGGCCATTAAATACCATACACAATGACGGTATCGTTGACGATTTTGCCATTTTTTGGCTCAGTACAGGCGCCTACCGCACGAGTAGCACCGAATGCCTCTTCACTGAGGCTGGAGAACTATCTGTGAGTCGAAGGCAAGATATTTGTACTGCCTCATATGGCGCGAAATTATCCACTGTGGATTCTCCCTCACGCCAAGCATTCCTCCACCCTACCCACTTGACTTCGTATGCACTTAGACAATCGTTACCCCATCGCCTGTGAGTCCGTCTCCGTATGCTTTTACAGAAGCTTAATATAAAACTGCCCAATCCTGTGAAACCCCCCGAAATCTTGTTTCCCCTTGGAAACTACACCGGCCCATGATATATCGTAGATTGCGTGACCTTCCTAAATCCTTAACTCCCCCTAGTACATTCCTATCGGAATTTGAGGCGATAAAATCTACGTATCCTGGCCATTACTTAATTTACACCGATGGCTCCTCCCAAAACGGCAAAGTCGGATGTGCCTTCTACGGCCGTAGTGCCTCGCCCTGTTTTAGCTATTTTAGTTATATCTACTCCGCTCTACAAATGTGCAAAACCATCTAAATCTTCGGTACCTTTTCCTTTCTTTTTTGTATCAGTCAGAGCGACAATATCCATATCAAATCTTCTCATTTCCTGCAAGACTTCGACCTTTTTAGTTCGTAACCCTAGAATATTCCGTGTATAAATATTCATTGTCCGGTTTCTATTGCCAAGTCGTCTGTTGAGTGTCGGGCGTCTTCTATTGCTAGTTTCGGCAGTGGTGAAGTGTTTTTCTAGGAGCAGGGGTGCTGGCCCTACGTCCCAACCCCCAACGAGGTGGGTCAGGATTTACTTTCGAGGTTTTGTCCCCTAGGGGGATTGCCTCTATGGCTACGAGGCCCCCCTCCTTAGACCACTCTTTAGGAAAATTTTAA
Organism: Teleogryllus occipitalis; assembly: GCA_011170035.1. NCBI lineage: Eukaryota > Metazoa > Arthropoda > Insecta > Orthoptera > Gryllidae > Teleogryllus > Teleogryllus occipitalis. The sequence goes on from BLKR01002549.1 coordinate 130,086, forward strand.
TTCCCAAGGTGAGTGGCCCAACCCGAAACCACTGTACGCTCATCCGCCCTCCAGTTTCGAAGCTGTTGGCGAACAGGGGATAGCGTATCCACCCTCCTAGGAAGGCATAAGACGAAAAAAGCATAGCAAGACAGATAAGTTGAGGAACAGTAGGAAAAAGTGTGAATATCAGAAAAGAAATGACTCCCTAGCCCTCGAAACCTAATAACGTCGTGATCGAAAACACAAGGGGTCAAGAGAGACCAAATAGGAAAGAAAATAGAGGTGTGACAAGTGGAAGCAATGTCACACTGGAGACCCTCCTTTCTGGGGGCTTGGGACCGGCAATTAAAAATAATACAAACGTTTCAAAATCATTTGAAGAGCACAAATTGATGTACACTTTGCACCATACAATTTTTCCGTCAATAGCAAAACCTTCATTCAGTGCCGTCATTTACCAGCCAATCTAGACGCAATAGAAGCCATCGTACAAATTGGTGATATCTATAACCAGCAAACCATCACTGCAGCGTGCAGCATTCTCATCGTAGTGTTAGAGGTTGGCGATCGCCAAAGTTTCTCGAAAATTGAAAGTTGAAGGTCACGAAACTCGACGTCAGTAATACTTTTTACACCTAAAAGTTGAAATTGATCTCAAGTCACTGACGCGCCTTCCCGCCTGAGATACTAACTGAAGCAGACGCACCTAACTTCGAGGACATCCGAGTAGCGTACCTCGAGTCATCTTCATTTAGTAGAGTCGAGTAGACAGTATGCAGTAATAATGTAGGAAAAAGTGCCATTTAAACACGTTTCATAAAAAAAATAAGCAATGCAATTGGAGAAAGTTGATAGAATAAAACAAATTCTGAAAACAGCCAAATATGTAATAAAGTACTAAATATGTAACGAAGTATGTATGTAACGAAAAAATCGATATTGTGTTAGGACGGAAAGGATTCGCCAAGATTACAATTTTTAGAACGGTAAGTAGAAAGAAAAATATGTACATAAAAATCCGGTCTCTACTTATGAGTCGCAGAGCGCCCAAATGAGTACTGAGGTAGTGAAGTAAGAATATGCTGCTTGTGTGTTCAGGAGCAGGCAGTCTCCCCCCTGTGGGACTCCAGGCAACCCAACAGCGGAGTGAAGAGCTGCTGCCGAGTGGTGGATCACAGCAGAGCACGACGCCACTGCCGCACGAGGAGCCAGTCCAGGACGCCATGGCGCCTTCGCCGCCCAGTAGCCCCGCCGGTCGCAAACCCAAGAAGCAAAAGAAAAAATACACTTGCAAAGTTTGCGGGCGTGCTTTCCTGTCGCCTGGTAATCTCGACATTCACAACCGCATTCACACAGGGGAGCGCCCGTTCCTCTGCGACGTGTGCGGTGTTACTTTCGTTACGAAAAACCAACTCTCGAATCACTCATACATACACACGGGAGAGCGGCCATATGAATGCGACTTTTGCGGTAAGAGATTCCGCCAGAAATCAAACTTAAATATACACTTGCCCGTACACACGGGAAAGTATCCGCATCGCTGCGATGTGTGCGGGAAGACGTTCGTGCAGAAGCAGGACTTCATTGAACACAAGAGCCTGCACACGGGAGACCGGCCGCATAGTTGCGACATATGCGGCATTGCCTTTCGTAGGGCGCATAACCTTAGAATACATAAGTTCAGGCACACGGGCGAGTGGCCGTTTCGCTGCGACGTGTGTGGGAAAACATTCGTAAATAAAAGCAGCCTCACTCAACACAAGCAATCCTCGCACACGAGTGAGAGGCTGTATAAATGTGACGTTTGCGACAAGATGTTTCGAACAAAATGGTCGCTCGTTGGTCACGGGCGTGTTCACACGGGTGAGCGACCGTATGGCTGCGAATTGTGCGGGGCTTGCTTCTCCCAGCAGTCCACCCTTGCGTATCACATGCGCACGCACAACAAAAACATGCAACCCCCGTAGACCTTCAGGAACGATCATTCGGGTGCAACGTGTGCTCTTTGCAGCCCTCTTTTGTGGGGCATCTCTCCTCCCACACACACTAACCGCCTTATGCGGAGGAAACGTCTGATGCTTGCTGTTTCATATTTAAGATTGTCTGTTCGCGTGGCCTAGGAGAGACACAGGCCCCGGCGCGTATCATGTGACGTCAGCAATGTAAGATTACGTCCGGCGCTGGTATAAGCAAGCTTGCCGGGCAGTATTTTCATTAGTGTTTTTTATAAATATGAATACGATAAATAATCAAGGATTTGCATTGTTTTCAACACTATTTTAAAATTAGAAATTATTTAAAATTGATATTGAAACATTCCGAATTAATTTACATCTGAAAAACCTAGCAAGTGCCTAGCTCCCATGAATAAAAAAAATAGACCAAAAATGTGGCAAAACAAATAAGTACCTACCTCAATTCCATAATTTGGGGGATTAATAAAAAATGAAATAAAACAAGTTTTGTTGTAATGAATCTCTTCCTTTTAATTTTTGTTACTATCTCCTACTTGTTTTGTTCAAGGCAGAATCATTTGTCGGTTTATATGACCTAGTACAGATTTTGTGCAGGTTTTTCCCTTGCTGACTGCAAACATTAACAAATATCATTGAAATTTAAGTTCACAAACTTCAAACAACAGAGTTTGAACAAATTTGACAATTGACTGTTGTCACACAGAAACATGACTGAATATAAGATTAAAACTTTTTTGAGAAGAAACCATGCAACACCTGTGACTATGACAGCATTTTCTGTCGGAACAGTTAATTTACCGCTATTATATTTTATTAAAATATCAGAGAGCACAGGGAGTTCAATCTCAGTATTACCCTGAACTCAGGATGTACATACTTCACAACCAGTTTTTTAATCTCATATCCTGAAATATATGTATGAATGGGCATAATGCTATCATCAATGTCAAATACAATATACATGATGTGCAAGGTGCTTCTACTTCTCAATACATTTTGTAGTGTTTAATGAATCAGAACTAGGCAACAATGTTTTGAGAGGAACACCCTGATCTACTAACAAGGGACCTTTCAACAGGTTCAGGTTCAAATCGGGCCTGCCTTTTTTTCTTTTGAAAGATATCCACTATTTATAACAGCTGTAAAATAATTAGCTGCCATTTTGCACGGGAAGTTACTGAAAAAAGTTAAGAATTTTGTCGGTTTTGGCCGCACTGTTTTTGCTGACGGCGTGGACAACCCTTACTGCGGAGAGCAGTGTGATCGCGAACGACTCAAGTAGGGCTGTCATTCCTCGGTTGTGCAATGCGATACAACGTCGTGCCGCGCGGTGCGGAGGGGTGGGTTGGGAGGGACAGGACGGGGACCGATAGCAAGTGCACGTGCGTTGCGTTGAAGCCTGCGCGCGCGAGATGGGATACCATCGCTGATAGCGCGTTATTAATATCTGCGACGGCGGCGGCGACAGCGATGCGGCGAGCAGATGGGCGAAGGCGGGGGGGGGGGGATCTTGGGGGCTCGGCCGCAGCCAAGTTGCGACGACGCATTCTCGAGGGCCCTCCGACTCCGAGGATCTCAACGGTTGTGCCTGGCAGTTCTCTGGGTCGAAAACAGTTCAGTTCGGGAAACACTGTGCCCTGTAATACTCGTGCTGTGAATTACCTGTATTCGTCAGTTATCTGTTGTAAAATACGTGAGTAGAGAAGTTTTTAAAGAGTTTTGAAGTAAGATGTTACGTAGTTAGAAAGTTAATTTCAATTATTTAATTTTTCCATATTTTTCGTCCTGAAGCCTACTTTAAGACGTAAATGCTTATGATTGGAAGATAAGGCAAAAACTGTACGATTATGGCCCAATAATGGTGGCAAGAAACGTTTGTTTAAATTTAAAAGTGATTATTATCTTTGCTCTGCCCTTAGCCTCCTTACTGTAAATAAGGTAAGCGCATACGATATAAAAAGCAATACTTAACTTGATGATAACACGTGTTACAATAGAATTTTACAATCTTTTCATAGATGTGGAATCCTGTGAATGTTTTAGAGCTCGTTATCAAGCGATATGAAGAAAGGAATATACTACCTACACCAGAGAATACCATCAAAGATATGCGTATGTGTGACATGTTAATAACATTATTGGATGAGCACGTGAATGAGGAAGATATTTTTCTGGAAACCGTAGAAACGCTTGACATTTCGGAAAGCAAGTGTGAAATGGAATCCGATATGTCGAGAACGTCCGATGAGATGTCAAGCGAGGAGGCTAGCGATTATCAGCCAAGTCCTAAAAAGAAGCCTCAATGTCATGTAACATTGGAAAATAAGGAAAAAGCTGTACGGTTTTGGCTCAATGATGGTGGCAAGAAACGTTTAAGTTTCAATACTGTGCACAAGAATTTTAGATTCGTGAAGTCAGAGCGAGACCTTTACAGGTGGAAAAAAGAAATAGAAATTAACAAAGGTAAACATCCTAAAAATATTAAAGCTAGTGCCGAACTGAATCACCAACTTTACCTTCAATTTATGCAAGCCAGAGAGAGGGGCTGCAATATATGTGACGATAGTCTGCGAAACTGGGCACTGTCATTAGCAAAAGATCTTAATATTGTTGATTTTCAGGCTTCTCCGAGCTGGATTTATCGTTTTAAACAAAAACATCGTATTGTAAGTCGAAAGATTACCAAATTCGTTTCTGTAAAAAACACTAAAGAAACCTACCTAAAAGGCGATACTGTAAAAGAATTCATTGAATTTACAAAAGAGAAAGTGTCGTCTTTTAGTGATTCGGCTGTATACAATACTGACCAATCAGGTTTTGAAAAGGAAATGCGATCAAAACGAACGCTATCAGTGAGAGGAGAAAAATCAACGGTGTCAACAGCCCAGTCACTTCCATCATTGACTCACTCTTACACAATTATGCCTGTTATAAGTAAGAGTGGATCTATACTCCCAAAGCTGTACATCTGCCTTCAGGAACCGGCAGGAAAGATAGGTCCTCGTGTCGAACAGACCATATTCACTGCCCCAAACATCGTTATTGATGCGTCAAAATCTGGCAAAATGGGAAAAAGCAATATGGAAATTTTTATAAAGAATGCCTTTTTGCCTTTTTGCGAGGAAAAGTCTCTACTGTTGCTCGATTCATGGTCTGGACATACTAATATCAGCGGACTAGAATCTCAAGAACACAAAAATGTAGAAGTTTTAAGAATCCCTTCCGGTACAACAAATCAAATTCAACCCTGGACAGAGAATTCTTTCGGCAATGGAAGGCTTTGTATAGGAAAATCACCGATACAATAATAGCTGATCAATCCATTGATTTTCAAGTGTACCAGCGTAATAGTATTTTAAAATTGCATTCATTTATTCATTTTCAGTTTTCTTCTCCAAGATTCAAAAGTATGATTAAATACGCCTGGTATGCTGCACAATTTACCGATGAACGTCCAGACCGATTCTTAACTCCAGGACAATTTTGTTTAAAAATTACAAGCTTCGTCTGTGATGAGAAGGATTGTGATACATTTCCTCTGATTAGATGTGGGTGGTGTAAGACACATTTGTGTTTCGCACACTCAATTGACACTGGTCATTTTTGTAATAACTTCACTGAATAAATTTGAATTGTATTATAGTGACTTCTGTTATGTATTTTTTAAGCATAAATTTAGTTTAATCATGATTACGTGGAAGTTTACAGGATTTGCCCTCTTTCCTACGACCAAATTTCTTTGTTTTAATCCAATGCCTCCCGGTGTTGAATTCAGTCACAGATTAACTGAAAGGGGAAAGAAACTCATTTTATTGAACCATCGTACATTGATGTATATGTCAAAAGTAATGGAAGGTTGGTAAACAATGTTAACTATACTTGCGTGTCGCGGAAACACGTTGGCATTGCATCAGGTTTCAATTTCTCAATGTCGAAGAACTACTGCCCGAAAGAACCGGCGCCTTGCCTCGCGTCAAGAGTGGAAGCAATGTTTCGCGACCTTGAATTGGGACTCGTGCCCGTAGGAGCGCCTGTTCGCTCGGCGGCAGTAGGCAGGGCTGCACAAACCCCAGGCAACCGACAATTTGTGTCGTGAAAAGTGTGGAAATTTCTTAATTTTTTTCAGTAACTTCCAGTGCGAAATGGCAACTATTTTTTTTACATATGTTATAAATAGTAAATATCTTTCGAAAGAAAATTAAATCAGACTAGATTTCGATCTGAACCTGTTGAAAGGTCCCTTGTGAGAAAAGTGATGGAGTATCACTAAACCACAATTTCCTCCCAGCTTCAAGCAAGTGTACATAGCTAATACCAGTGTTTTAGCACCTCTCCTTTGCCAGTAACTACTAAATCTTCTGCATTATCCCTTTGAAATTTACTTAACAAGATCTAATCTATTCTGTACATATTAAAAACATACGGAATTAAGAGCAGAAATGCATCAATTGTATTAATCAAGAGACTGGAATGTCTGAGGAGAAAATCTCAGAACTAGGATCGCCTCCAATTCTTTAGCCATAAAGACATTTTCTTCAGAAATTCAACCTGCATATTATTATTATTTGCTTGAATGGGTTCTCTAATCTTAGAATTAAATCTCACACCTTCATATGCACTTTTAACATTCACTATCTGCCACTAGTTACAAATAATCTGCATGAATGAAATTGTGTTCTCACTACTTTCAATGTCACTGCCCTTCCCAGCCATGCACTTTAAAGCTGCAATGTTTCTTTCAACATCCTTAAGAGTTAAATTTATATTTTGTTTTTGAATTTTAGAAGGATAAAGTACTTTGTATGAGAACAAGTTTCCACATTTCACTTAAGCTTTTTCATTTTTGTACAACAATTCTTGGAACTTGAAGCCAGCCGTCACTATTTTGTACAAATCATTAATTCTGGAAACAACAAATATGTCTTCTCTTGTGATCCATATGTAAAGAATACTTTTCAGAATATAGACAGTGTAAAAAATTAAGAACAGTTTCCTGTTTTTATCTGTTGGATGTTGAATACTTGGTGGTAAAATCTTGTTTTCAGACAATTAAATTCTCTCATGTTCACTTGATTGTTGTTTCACAAAAGTGACAATACAATAAAGCGCGGATTCTCAATTGCAGTGACGTGCAACAACGTGTACTTAAAATGTTCCGCTTTCAAATTGTATGCTGGGACAATACTCACAACATCCTTATACTTCGAAAAAAACATTGGAAATCATGAACACTTGGGCAGCTTTAACAAGTGGCCCATTTTCTGAATACACAATCACTAGATGCACACATTTCATATACTGAGCCTCCTTTAAATGTCACATGATCTATATATACTTCATCCAAGAGCACATTGACAAGTTCATGATGGTCGAGATGTTGCCTCTTGACTCAGATATTCTACACTACCATTTATATCAAAACTAGTTAAATTAAACTTAATCTCTAGCTTTTGGAGGTGGCGAGGATGAGGCAAAAATATATCACCGCTCTTATAAAGGGCATAATAGGCAGATGAAGATTGAATATACATGGAAGCAGCTAAAACTAATGTTCCTAATGTCCACTGCATCTTCGATTATTTTCTTTCACAGCTAAAAATTCTACCTGTTCAATTAATACCCTGAGAATAATTTTCACATGAAAATTTTTCTGTAACATTTCTACAACATTATTTATTACAAATGCCTCATTTTGCGTTTGATTATGCTCTAAGGACTTACTGAATTCTAATTTGTTTAAAAGTAAGTGTGTAACATTTGTTTAAAAGTAGTAAAATACTGAACAATAACCTTCAGGTTGAAAGGAGTGTTATTTTCTACATATTGGTTTTGATCCTTCAAGCTTGCTGCAGTAGCATCGTTGAGCCGATTTTCTTCCACATCACTTATTCTCGTACATGAAGATCCTGCTCGAGCAAACCGTTTGTGTAATTCAAGAAATAACGAAGGCACTGCATTAGACTTCAACTTTGGATACGATCGTTCAAAATCTTAATCTTACCATTTACAGTAAACTGTTCTGTCCTCATCACACAATCACCTTAAAGTGCTTTATACATACCACAGGGTTTTTTATCCTAGAAACATCAGTTGGAATTTTTCTTAGCCATTTCTCTTTAAGATCTTTGTCCTTTGGCAAAGAAAAAGTGATCACATTCCTTTTGGGATTTGTAATTAAGTTTTGCAGCCAAATACACTGCAACACCTACGCATATTTAAATTCTAAACATCAAGGTAAGCAAACAATTTAAGTCTGATACATATGTAGAATAAGTATAAATGTATTAATTACAATTTGCATTACACCATCACATTACACATACCTGGTAAAATATTAGTCAATCAATTTTTAGTAATTGCAGCCAGTAAAATTCAATAGAAATAATATCCAGTATAGAACTCTAAAATTAACATACCTTTTAAATAAATGAGTAACTTGTTTATACCTCATCCGTACAATTCACTTACACACCTCTCAAGCACCATATAAATCCTCAAGCGTTTGATAATATACACGTCAGACATGTTGGAAGGCATCTGCAAGATGGCGTCGACGGCTCTCAGCTCGGAGTTTTCAGGAAGATGGCTCTCCTCTCAAGTCGAAGGGCATCTTTCAGATGTCAGCGTCCATTCCCTGATCCAGTCGGAGGGCATCTAGGAGATGACAGCTGCTTTTCGTTCATATTTCTAGATATGTCCATCCAACAGAGAGACATCGAGAATTGTTGGTCTATCGAAACACACACGACCGCCATCTGAACGAAAATGGTTCACTCATTCTTGTCGTTGTCTTAGTGTTTCTTGTTTGTCATTAGAGTGTAGTACTACAATTAGGGTCAGCAAAATGGCTAGTTTGAAGGACGTATGTAGAGAAAACGTAAAAATGATTTCTGTAAACATTATTCTCGGAGTTAAAATTAAAACAACTGTTTTCTTGCATTGCAATGGGTTGTTTATTTGCGAAATTATCTAATTAATAATTTTAACTACTAAAGTAGGTCAATTTGGAAAGAGATCTTCAAAATTAAAGAAAAAAATATTGTATTTTTTAAAATTCATTATTCGAATATTTCGTTTATTGTGAAGTTATAGCAAATTAATAACAAACCAGTTCAATGCTGTTTCAAATATAATGCCAGTTAAATAAAATGTTCCGCGACCGCTAGTGAGACCGCGAAATAATGGCCGGGCTGACGGAAGTGCGAAGCGCGCAAACCCTCCGAGTCCAACCGCCATTTTCTTATGTCATCTCAGAGATACCCTTCGACCTGTAGGTCCACACACTTCCTGCGGGCACACGGTCTGAGAAATCAAATCAAGATGTAATCTCAGACATGCCGTACGAGGGCAAAGGGTTAAGAATTACTGAACAAACGTATTGTAGGCTGGATGTATATAACATATTCACTACACTATAAACCCTAACAAATTCAGATATTCATATGATAATTGAAGATTAAAAAAAACATTCACAACACTCGGAAATTAATGCGAAAGAAATTTACGAATGTAATAAAGTTGATAACGTTCACCATGCACATGCACACAAAGATGGTATAGTGTTGATCCAGCTAGGAAATCACCTCTTTGCAAACACAAGAATTCAAAACCAAGTATGATGACTAGACATCGGATGTTTAGGGAAATGCCTATTTTATTCTAGCGAACTTATTTAAAGGCTGATAATATATGTGCACGAATCATGACAAATGATGACATACGACGAAGTTTTATAATGCTTATTTTAGCATAAATGCCTTTTTTTGCATAAATACCTTTTTTAGTACTTTTTTTTATATTATTTGTATACACAATGCTAAAATATCGGATAAAATCATAAAAATCTGTGATGGTCCAATGTGACTATTCGTTACGAAATCTCCAATTCACGTCTTGGTATTTTAAATTACGAGAGAATTCCTGAAAGTATACCAACTGATTTTTCTCCATTTCCCTATTTCATAAATACCTGTCATGATCTGAGAACATGGTCGATTGACATTACACCAAGGTCATCAAAATTTTAAGTGGAAATAAATATAAATTCCCAGAAGGTTTCAGTGTTGCTAGTGTTGGACTTCTAAAATATATACCAGTCACATCATTCAGATATCCTTCTCCGCCTTCAAACTGATTTTGTCTCCCAGTCGTCGCAAATTTGAAATTGTGATCCTTAAAAAGTTACTGGTAATATGCAAATATTACTTGTTAATACAAACTGTTAAAAATAAAATAAGTGTTGAAAATATGTAAATCTAGTTTTACGTTAAAATGTACGAACTTGTTTTGCGCATTTAAGTTTACAAAATAATATAGACAAAAATTATAAACAATTTTTCATTTGTGTATGTAACTTATAATAGTGCCTTTTAGGCGCCTATAAGACGATTTTTTAGTGCCTAAACATCCGATGTCTAATGATGACTATAGACTCATTCTCAAGAACTTCAGTACAAGACACCTTTTTCCTTTTTATAATATACAGAGCAACCCCTCCACTACATAATTCCAACTTGTCTGCAGCTTGTAATACATCCTCAACATCAATGTTCTTAAACCTGTATTAAAGGAGAAATTTTCATTATCTAATAAAATATTCGACTATTAATATTTATCAAGAAGGACCTACAAATTAAAAAAATATATATTATAATTAAAATCAATTCATTTTAATCAGTGGCGAAGCTCGAGGGTAGTCTGGAAGCCTTGGAATACCTAAATTATTTTCGAATAAAATATGTCGTTAAGTGTGCAATTTTTCAATATTTTTTACTGAATAGTTGAAGAAAATTAAATGTTTCGACCAGTGGCGGCAGGTGCCCCAACAAACAGGAGGTTGCACCTCCGTCGAATGACATGAACGTAATTTCCAAAATTCAAAATATGATTATATAATAAAAATGTAAGTAATTCAAGTCAATTAAAACTAAGTTAAATAAAAGTCTATATCGAAACACTACTTACATAATTTTATGCGTTGTGTCCGCCTAAGACACAAACACCTCACGCGGACGTGGTTCTGGTTTTGATTTCCACTGAGCACTTAAATTCGACTCCAGCACATGAATGTTTATTTCCAGAATTGTATTTGTACACTTTCAAAAAAAGGAATTTTGCTACACCATTTGAATACCAAATAAGTTATTACACTTCTTTTAAAAAAAATATATTATCTGCGATAAGTAAAAAAATTAACTTATAACATGAATGTAACCTTATTTTCTCTCTGAGTCTGTATTTTTGTTTTTTTTTTTTCATTGAAAACCATGTGCAATTTTGGAAATTGACAAAATCACTGCCCATAATCTGGCGGAACTTAAGAATCTTCATAGTGTGGTCAATGTGTAAATACCAGGCATTTGAATATCCTACGCCATACTACTCTGTTTTTTCAGTTTTCCTTTCTATCACATCAACTATCCGAGTATGACCACTCGACAGTTTGGAGATGGTAGCCCTAATGTTGTGGGTTATCCCTGAAACAATAAATGTTCTATTATTAATATGTATAATATATTAAATTTAGCCACAATTAATTTCAAGAGTTGACAATCGATGGGACATCCGTGTTGTGGTAGTCAGTAAAGCAGCTGTGCACTACGTATTTTTCACTTGGTGCACTACTCCTGTTCGTACTGTACAGCAGTCCACATCTCTTGTACACCCTACACAAATCCATTCTCCTGTGTTGCGGTACTTCCCTGGCACTCAATATACATTTCAACGTCGCACACATTTCACTATACATTCGTACATTTAAGGTCTGTTAAAATATCCTGCATGCTGTACAAGTCCGTTACACATTCATTTCGAACACACGTTAATATCTTTATGTACATCACGTAACTTGTAGTTCATGAATTGTTCTTGATATTGTTCACTCTACTGTTGAATTTTTTAATTTAATTGAAACATCCGGGGTACCATTCTTAAAACTATAGTCAAAGATACGAGTTCCTGTTCTTTAACTAAGAAATCTTGATGTGCCATGGTTGTGCAACGGTACGTGACTGAAAGTGAAGGGACTAAAAAAATTATTTTGTTGAATGTGAAATACAAACTGGTTGTGATAAGAGCAATCTGTATTAATATCAAGAATTCCCAATATAGGCCTACGTACGGATTTCAATTTCAATTTAAGAAACAACAATTCCCATTAAAATTTTAATTGGAAATTACAATACATAAATCAATCATAGTGGGATGGGCAGTGCTTCGCACATGAACATCAAGGACTGCTTACAAGTCTCCAGTAATAATAATTTATTTATTTCATGTTCTGTGAAGAAAAGCTGTTAATATAGTTTTAAAAAAGCACCAAGCATTGTGAATTAATAAATGATAAAAGGTCTTCATTAAATTTCTTTAAATTTGTGTTAATATTAGTGTTTGTTATTTATTTTTCATTATAACAAATATTACACAAAAATAACACATTTTCGTGAATAAGAAGTGCATAATATTTGACAAAGATAGGTGCTAATTATCAATTTATGTACTAACGTAAAACACTAAATACCCGTAAACGTATAGTTAATGCATGGTGGAAGTAAGTTACTTCCACTATGAGTTAATGTTAATAGTAATTTAAAATCAATATGAAGTTCAGTTTTCAAATAAATAGAGCTGAGAATTCAAATTTTCTTATTAATACATGCACCAACATGAGTCATTATTGTGCCCATTACCATTATGTAAATGAGAGGAAGAAAGTTTAAATGAAAGACTTGAAATCATAGTCCTATATCAAATTTTGACCAAAGGTGATAAGTAAAATTCTGTGTGGCATGTAGGCTTAAAATTAGTGATCCTGTAAATAGTGTTAAATTTTGGCAGACGAAGAGTAACTTTTTACGGTAATTTCAGATATAGATTCCTAATAGTTTTATGTTTTTTTAATTTTATTTATTTTTATTTTACGTCAAAAAACAGTTAAAACTGCGTATTACGTATGTTCGAGTTCCATTTTGCTTTACAACTGATTTTTAGCATGAAATGGTGTAGGACTGTGTTTTTCCGAGCCCTTAGATGCTCAAATTCGGCGAAATACATGCATACACATTCACAAGTACAATTAACAGAATGAAGAAGAATATCTCAGCCACTGGCAGTAGAAGTGAGTGAGATGTGGTTACCAAACCAAATGTGGAAACATACATGTTCAAATTGATATGAAAGTTTGAAAAAAACGTAGGTCAGGTTAGTGAAGTTCACACTTAGTGAAGTAATCCATCACAGGCGTACACAAATAATGAATAGAAGACAAATGTGGAAACTTTTCACATGGGTTCAGCTAATGACAACTTCAGAGAGAATTGTGAAAGTTTTCCACTACAACTTTTTCCAAGGGAAGGTGGTTTCCACGGGTTGCAACGGTTACGTCGTCGTGCATTTCTTGTACGCGCCCTTTCGATTCCATCGTGAAAACATCAAGTACGTTTCAGTTCGCACTCAAGCGTACATTCATTTCGGCCAAAGTACACATTTGGTACACAAAAATGGATATCGTGGCAAGCTCTTTTGCACGATCCGTACATAAGAGATTTGACTCCGAGCGCACTCTGTGTACGTTTGCGCGTACATTGATGGACATGCCGATTTTCGCTAGAGGTGCATTCTGTGTACGTTTGCGCGTACATCTCGCGTACATTGGTGAACATACCGATTTTCGCCAGGGTACAAGTTACGTGATGTACATAAAGATATTAACGTGTTTCAAATGAATGCGTAAAGAACTTGTACAGCATGCAGGATATTTTAACAGACCTTAAATGTACGAATATATAGTGAAATGTGTGCGACGTTGAAATGTATATTGAGTGCCAGGGAAGTACCGTAACACAGGAGAATGGATTTGTGTAGGGTGTACAAGAGATGTAGGCGGCCTGGACTAGAGAGTATAGGTCAGAGACGGCACCCAACTGTGAGTATAGGCCAGGACCATATATCTTACATTGTGACACTTGTTTGAAAAGCCAGACCAGTCGTTGGCCGCCAGGTTGCATGGAGAGCCAGAAGTGTTGAGAAACATTTTGAAAGTGGTACAAAGTGACCATTTTTACAACGGCAGCCAACCAAAAATAACACAATGCAAGTGTAAAAAATGCAATATTTAAAAGAAGTGCTTCATAAATCTGTTTCAATGTATTGTAACGAGGTGATTTTAGTATCTGGCTTCATTTAAAATTCCCGCTCATATTGTGACGCAAACTGGTATGTGGAGCTCATTGGCTAAAGTAGGATACAATGCGCAAGAGCTCCCCTGGTTCTCGCGAAGTGACCGAGGCTGAGGGTATACTCTCTGGCTGAGGCCCCCGAGTTCAAATCTGGTTCAAATGGTCCAGGACGAGGCTGAGACAATCGGCGCTTGCGTTAACATAAAACATCCTTAAAAGGCATGACGTTCTAAGTACGAACAAAACGTTGAAAATTTTGCCTAGTGAACTGCTATCATCATCATCAGCAGCAGCAGCACGTTACGAGACGAAACCCGAACCGCGCAAGGGTTGCTCACCAATACGTCGAGGTCCTAGGGCATTTAACTGCACTAATGTCTATTACTACAGCAGAATATATACGGTACCGTACGGTATATATACTGCGATAATATACATAGAGTGTCAACCCTGGCAATAACTGACAGGAGCCAAGACATGCTTTGTGCAACAACATATACAAATAATGTACAAATAACAACGATGTATACAAAACGTTGCTTTGAAAGTAGAAGCCCTGATCATTTTGTGTGCATTGCTTTACAAACTTTTAAGTAATTTGTATGTCATGCACTCTGGATGATAACGTAGACTGGCCAAGGTATGTTGCGTTACTTTTATTACTGCTAATAAATTGTGTATATTTATTTTTCATTCCCCTTCAAAATATTTATATTGTACTCAGGTGAGTTGATATAGATGATTTATAGTGCAATTATGGAACAATCTGAAGAGAGAATTCTTCCTTTTACATTATTTTTATAAGCGATTTAAGAAAATGTAGTTTTTGCATTGTTTCAGTGCAATTCAAGCATGGCTAAATCAGTTGTGACTGTAAGTTGGAAAGACCACACCAGTGAACTTACTACAGAATTTAAAAGTTTGTTAGATAACAATTCTTTTGTTGATTGCACTATATCTGCTGAGGGTCAGAGCCTGAAAGCTCATAGGCTAGTTTTATCTGCATGCAGTCCTTACTTTCATGTAAGTGTTTGTATAATTATTTTTTTCTTTGTCTTTGCCCTATTTTCTTAACTATTGGCTTTTTTTTAAAACTATTGGCATTGTAAGTTTCTCAGGCTCAACATACCCCTTAAGGTCTTGTAGAACAGAAGATAAGATTGAAAGATCCAATCGTTCATGGACTGCAATAGTGGCACAACTCAAAAAATTAGATGCTGTGATAAATGAGTGTGAAGTTTGCAACTTGTATTGAAATGCATCTTTCTTGCATTCACTCTTCTATCCTTTGTTGGCGGGGTACTGTACTTCAAGATATGCTGCTGGAAGGTAGACCAATCCACAATTCTGTAGAGTGCATTAACTCAAAATCCATATTTTTTGAGTCGTGCCATTATAGGCTATTTGACAACTTTTAGATAACCATCTTAGATTGTTCATTATATCGTTCTATGCATATGATTTCGCTAATTTTCTATGTACTGTTAAAATTGCAACAATAATAGACAACAAAGTTTAAATGAAAAAAAAGACCGCCAAAACACTATCTTCCACCAGATTCGTTTCACGTGGCTCCTGTGACGTCACATGCCTGTAAACAAGCGACTGAGTATTGTACAAACGACCGAGTATAGTTAGCAGGAGAATAAGTGGTGAAAGAAAGTTTAAAGATTCTGGGTTTATTTCGAAGATGTTGAAGAAAATGGTGTATAAATGGTGTGCAGTGCCACTGTGTGAAAATACATCCATCAAAAACCCGGAAAAATTGTTTGTTTCTGTGCCAAAGAACACCAAAATGCATAAGAAGTGGATGCAACTCGCTTGTAGAAACCCGAGTGATATAAAGGACCATTCAAATGTATTTTTTTGTGAAGATCATTTTAATGTAAGTAAATGTTTTATATTTTGTTCTATGAACTTTTATTAGGTACTATGTTTTGCTGTGTATTTTTTAGGTTAGTATCAATATTCATCAACATAGACATAATTTCATAGGAGAGAGGCAGGTGCAAAGTATCAAGTATCAAAAAACAAGTTTACTGAGTTCTATCAATATTTAATGAACTTCAATGTCATATTAGACAATTGGTTCAATTAATCAATTATAGTCAGTCAAAAATTAGGAAGTGAAGTTTAATGATATAGTCCATGATCCTAGTTTGTTGGGAGGTTATGTCCATTGGGAGTAATTTAATGAAGATATGTTCCTGAAAGCTTCCTTAATTTTATTTTTTAACAGTTACTGTTTTATTAGCCTTCAGCTATTTGAAATTATAAGTAAAAATAAAATAAGAATACTCTCCAAATTATGTTTGCAATAAAAATTAATTCTGTTTTATTTGAACATTGTAAATAAATAATACACTGATTTACAATAATTTACAGCTTAGCTGACATAATGTATCAAATAAAACAGAAACCAACTTCAATAAATCAACGTATCTTATGAGTTTCATGTTTAAGTATGAAATTCACAGAAGAGTGTATCTCTTAATCTTAACTCATAATATTACAGATGGAGAAGGATATGGCAAACTTCACCCAATACAAAATGGGCTTCAACCAGAGAAATTTGATGGTGGAACAAGTTCTGCCTCAAAATTTGACTGTCAACCAGATAGAATAAAACGAGGGTTTGATGCTGGTTATTCTCAAGCTGCTTTTGTCAAAAGACAAAAAATTGATGACCTTGAAGAAATTCAGTTAGAAAGAGTTGGTTATGAGGGAAATGTGACTGAGGACTGTCCATCAAATAATGACAGTGTAATGGAGAAAACTATTGATATGGAATCCTCAGGTATGTAAATATATTGTTGTTATTCAAAAAAATAAGAGTCTTGTTTGTTTCATGGTTAGCGTTTGAAGATAATTTGCCATTTAATTCTGACCTGTGTAATTTTCATCAGTATCTATAAAATCAAATTTATCTCAAAACATTTTATTTTGTCTTTTCAGAATCACTGCAAACAACTGAAGAAGCAACAGATGACTGAAGATGACTGAACATGCAGTTGCAGATAAATCAATTCAGAGTTCTCTGAAAATTCACCATAGAAGCAAGACTGTACAGACAATGATGCAAAAAGAAATACATCCACTTCACCGTACAAACTTTTGACATCATGCATCTCCACATCACCATTCAAGTTTGAAGAGAATTATCCAAAACCATGTACATCTGCTTTGACTAAAGTGAAAACACAATTATATTGTAATGAGGAAACATCTGATAGTGATGTTTCTTTCAATAAAAGTGGGATATCCGAAGATGCTTCATTGTCAGCCGATATTTCTGAATCAGATGACAATGTCACAGAGGCAAATGATGTAGAAAAAATGCAGTGTGTAAAGAATACTTTACAACAAATTTTTAAAAAGTTTATGATTGATTCTATTGGAATTCCAAAAGAATGTTATTTTATTATACAATTAATTCATAAGCATACTTGTATTGCTCCAGAGTATACTGTATTGTGCCTAGAAAAAATTAGACTAAACAGAACATTTTCTGAACTGGCAGATAATTTTGGAGTATCAATGGAAGTAAATTATTTCTGAAAAATGTGCCAATAATTGCTAGTGTGTTATGGCCATTGTGAAATTGGATAAATGTTCAATTTATAAAAATCTTCCTATTTCATTTAGGCATAATTACTCCAATGTAAGCTGCATTATAGACTGTTTAGAGATTGACATTCAAAAACCATCACAGGCTCTTCATCAGGCATTAACTTGGTCTGACTATAAGAAAGCCAATACTGTTAAGTATTTAATATCATGTACGCCTAATGGGTTAATTAATTATATTTGTCTTGGTTTTGGTCGTCGAACCAGTGACATGACCCTTATGGAAAATTGCGATTTTTTAGACAGTTTGGAACAGGGTACTTGTGTCTTGGCTGATAGAGGTTTCAAACATATGGAACAAGTTCTACTTCAAAAAGGCATGAGATTGGTAAGACCTCCCAGTGTAGCAGCTGGGTCAAAACTGACAAAAGCAGAAGTGCGAGAAACAAAAATAATTGCTAGCTTAAGAATTCAAGTAGAAAGTGTTATAAGGTGAGTAAGAGAGTTTCACATGTTAAAGCAGCATTCTGTTATAAATACTAATTTACTTAGAGTACTTGACAATATTATTGTTATAGCATGTGGCCTTATAAATCTACAGGACGTAAATAAAGTAATAAATAAAACAAATATAAAATTGTGTTACTTTTATTTATTCTAAATTAGTAATACTTGCCAAAAGGAGATAGATATTAATTTTTCAAAATGACTCCAAATTATTTAATAAATTATGAACGTATTCCTCATTGTACTCTACTAAAACAATGTCAACACTTTTTGAATTTGAAAACTCAGGATGAGCTACACGAAAGTAATTTTTTTTTACACCAGAAGCATACATTTGTAATTGTACCTGGGCCAAATATTTTTCTGTGATCACTCCATTTTTAATATAATTAATTTTACATTTTTCACTTGTTGAGCATTTTATTTCAATAAGAGTGTCATTGCATATACCGTCAGGAGATGCTGCAATCATGGGATACTCTTTTGAAATAAAAAGTCCTCAGTGCTTGAAGTATTTTTTTAAATTTCTTCCTACTGTCTGACGGACAGTTGGTTCTAAGGTTCTGCCTCTTTTCATAGCAAAGGTGCTTTAGCTGCCATGAATGCAGCTACCAATGATCCATTGCCGGTTTTACAGCGACTGGCTTCGTAGGCCTTGGATGCTGTTATACGACCGTATCTAAGTTCATGCCACAAACTACTACTACTTTGGTCCCTATTCAACTTCTCAATTGAAAATATAATGTTCCTATTTAATTCACCTCTCAATAATTCCAATACTTTCTCAACATTTTTCTGATCACTTACATTTTGTTGCATAATGAAATAATGCATTGAAAAATGTATGATGCCATTAAACTTAAAATCTCTTTGACATTTTACTAGTTCACAATTTTCTATCTTTTGCTTCTTAGCTTCTTGAAGAAATTCTTCGAGAAGTGCATTGTTGCTCTCATGACTTTCTGCATTTTTCTTAGCCAACTGCTGCACTGTTACATATTTTAGGGTGGTTCCTACACAAGACTACCTTAGTTTCTTCCAGTAGCACTCAACTGAGGTACATGTTGGTTCTTCACTGTGTCGATGAGCCCACAGTAAAAAGGCCACTGTATACTTGCATCCACCAGCTGAAGCTGCACAGTCTTGGCATTCACAACTTAGTACTTCTTGTGTTTTTTCATTTATAATTAGAGACACAGAATACGTGTTTCTCTTTACTTTGTGCTCAGGACACACTCTGCATTTTAATGTGCAAAGGTCAGAGTCGCGATGCAGCTGCACGCACATAACCAACTGCATCATCTCCATATGACTCTCTTGCAGCCCTGTGACACCAAAGAAAATAAACTTTTAATAATTGTTAAATTTGAAAACTTTGACAACAAACTTACAGCTTTATTTTACTTTATGTTGATATCAAATTTAATTGAAGTGTTAAAATCAATAAAATCATTTTATCTATAAATCAGTAACTTGATAATAAAGCCTACAAAAAATGTATTGTACTTACTTGGCAGTCCTCACGTTTTTCAGTTCCGTAGCGTAAACATTTTTTTTTTTTCTTTTTTTTTTCTTTTTTTTTTTCTTTTTTTTTTTCTTTTTCTTTTCTTTGTTGTTGTTGTTGTTGATGTTGATGTTGAAGAATTGTCCAACCATTACCGTGTCTATTTTGGGCAGGTTTCCACTGTCCGCTTTCACAAAACTTCTCTTCATTTTAGAAAAATAAAATCGATACCTAATTCACGACTAGTACGCTGTTGGCTGATGTATAAGAAATTTAAAAAAAAAACAACATTAACCACTACACATGCCGATGAAAGAAATTCACTTCGTCATCCTTAGCACGGGCTATACACGCAGGGACCAGCTTTGAACTTGTTTACAGGCATGTGACGTCACAGGAGATGTGGCCATTCAGAGAGCGTTTTCGATCACGTGACCGAGCCCTCAAAAACATTAAATTTAAATTAATAATTTATTGTATAGAATGTACATTTTTTGAGCAAATATATAAAAAAAGGCTTTAATGTAAAGAAATCTTCTTGGATGGCAGCAAACCAATGTATATTTATAATATAGTCAAATAGCCTATTGCAGCCCACGTGCGAAACAAATGTTCCATGTAACATCAATGGTTAACATTTTAACAACACTATTTCAAAATTTGGCCATTTTGAGATAATGTCATTCATAAGATATAATTGTCTTTTAACAAATTCCAGTGACACATATTTCTGAAAGGAACTGGAAATTTATCAAATTTTTGTTAGCTTAGTGGAGATTGCAGTGTTTTTTATGTTTTTTTTTATTTTTCATTCATAATAGTATACCTAAATTTTTTAAATTCATTGTAAAAGTATTTATTTGTAAAACAAACTTATCAACCCTTACATATCTTTAAAATTTTTTACATTTGGGGGCACATTGTGGCTTCATCATTAGGTAAAAACTTATAATATACAATTTTTTCTTTTTTCCCTTCTCATGAAATCTTGCAATTTTTTAGATATGTGGTTAAAATTTAGCCATTAATATGTTGCCTATTGGTTATTAATGAAAGTGCTACTTGTTCCAGAACTCTTTTTCTTGATTTTTAAATAACAAGGTTTGTGTTGAAGTTTTTTTCGGTAATTTACCATTTATTTTTTGATGTACACTTTCCCATTCCAAAACTTGTTTAATCCTTTGCTTTGTTTGTTTGGTTTTCAGGGCCATAAGCAATCATGAATACATGTTTATAAGTAATAAGTGGATGTTCATTTTTTTAAATCCATTTCTTGTTTTTGTTCTTTGATGATCATTCTGCCTGCTGAGAACAATAGTGAACAAACTTCAAAAAAGCTGTTAAGAGATAATTGCATTTGAAGTTTTTCCATTGTTTTTCATTTTAATCTTTACTCAAATTAAACAGTGCTACTCTCTAGCAGAAACAAATGCTCTAACCTAATGCTTTGTCACACATGTATGATAAGATATGCTATTCACAAGCACTGTGGGTTGAAGTCTAAAACACGGTACAACCTAAGAAAGTTGTTTAAACTGGCACTTCGCGCTGCTCCGGTGAGTGGGAAATCCACAACAGAGAGGATGAGGGTTGGTTAGGCAATTATAATAATTGGTCATGAACATGACGTCATCAGTTAGGGGAGGCAATTTCACCCTAGTGTCTTGTCAAAGCTCCATTAGAAAATAGTGCTGCCTGTGATCATGGTGCCTCTGTGATAAACAAACAAAGCTTTCATCGTTCGAATTCATTGCCGCAGTTTAAATTCGAGGTTTTCTTATAAAGTGCTTACTGAAATGCTTCCTTGTTAAAGTGAATTGGTAATTATGCGGTGGATAGACTCAAGGTTGTTTATAGTAATTGCAAGGGCTGAAGGCCCGAGCTTTGCCGTGACTTGGATACATGTGAGCGAAGTGAGAAAACTTGCCTATGAAAATAATTTGGGCATTAGAATGCAGCAGGGACAAAGTGTATGAAGGGCGAACCATGCAAATCGCCTATAGGTAAGTTTTCTTCATTTCTATCAGAGCACTTAGCATAATTTGAAAGAGGGCTTAAGGAGACTCCCCTCCTCTGCCCCCTCCCCTTCCCATCCGTCTCCCCCCTCCTGCTTGCCGCCGTGCTTCTTTAAGGGTTTACCGTGTTCCGAAATTTAACCGCTCTTTGACCTGTTTATGTTTTCTGATTTTAGAGTTTGGTTCTCAGCATACACTAAGAGTTGGTTCTTGTTCTTATAGTATTTTTAATGTTATACATCTTATTCCACGGTATATTAGATTACATTATTTATTTCATCCAACTGGTCATAACATAGAAGTCATTTTTATACAATATAACAAAGAAACAAAACATACACGCAATAGAAGCTTATTTAACAAGAATGTATAATGTTAGCAAGCAATCCTTCAACCCACTATATCCAATTAATCTATCTTCAAAATACTTCATGAAGACAACCAATACTTACATATGAGGGCATCAGGGTTATAGCAATGAACAAGTGATTTCTTTGTGCACAGATGTGAGTTGTATTTTACAAACATTAAGATTTCATAAATGTACATACATTGCAACGGTAGTATATATGTTTTAAAAAGTTGTCTACAACTTGTTTTTATATATAGATTTTATTTATATTGATTCCAAACTTTGAACATAATTTAAAGAGTACCTTCCTTAATTGTTATCAACATCAAAAGTAAAACCTTGTGTTCTTTTGTTAATAAAACACATTATGTTCTAATTCTTGACCCTAGTAACACAAGGGGTGAGCAATTTCTTCCCAGCTTTATTTTTTTAAATTTTCATAGATTTGTACACAAAATTTAAAAAATATGATTTAACACTTTTATCACATGCATCTTTAACCTCTTAACATTCAATTTCCTAACCTTCCACGTCGTTTCTTTAGGTTCAGGAGAATTGTTGGATTTCATCTTCCTCGAACCACGGTGTACGAATATTGTTTATATAGATATTTTGCGAGCAACACCCCACAATATCATACTAACATGCTGCTGCAACAGAATTAATGTGTTTACTATTACAGTAACATCATAAATTTTTGTTTAACGAGTGAGATTTTATGATGACCGATAAAATGCTGAACATACCACAAAATGTTACAGTGTTATGTGCCTTGTCCAAATTAAAAATCTTGGCTCCGCTACGCTTCACCTCGATTTTTAACTGTTGGCCTCGGCAATAACAACATTCATAACATTATTAGGTATGTTAATAGCTATTACTAATTGTTACCAACATGGTAAAGTATCACTACAGCCCTCAATGATATTTTATGCTATCACAAGAATAAACAATCACAGATTAGGCTTCTTTTTATTGTTGCAATTGTTTTGTAGCACATGTTGTGTAATTGTAACTATTTACTCATTGTAGAACTACTCTAATGTCAGTCAAGTGAGTTTTCTTCATTTGATGCATGTTTTGTTTGTTTGTAATACTTTTGTATACACAAACACAAATAGAAGAAGCAATGTTAGCGAGTCACTTATGGAATGGCTATGAAATTAGTTAATAGATAATTGAACTAATAGTGAATGATTGTGAATCAGTGCTGACAATGTGGCGTTGTCAGTGATATTTTGATATACTTATTTAAACTGTAATAATAATAATAATAATAATAATAATAATAATAATAATAATAATAATAATAATAATAATAATAATAATATTTTATTGCTTATAGACTTACAGAAAGTATCAAGCAAAGTCCATCTAGAAATGAATTAAAATTATAGTAAGAATTAATTTTTTTTAAGTACATTAACTTACTACTACTAATAATTTAATAAGTTTACATTAACTTGATAAATTACCTATTAAAAATATGTGTAATTGATTAAAATGCACATTTAATTAATTTAAGTTATAACAGGAATTAAATTCAATTGCATAACTTACAGTAATAATCCAAATAGTTTATTTGATAAATTACATTATTAATAAAACATGCAAGTGTTCCCAATAAGCATTAAAATAATTTACATTATTCTATACTACACAAATGTCACATAAACAAATTAAAAATAACATGCATTGTTAAATACATAGTTAATGTTTGCTTCTTTATTACTGATTACATCAAAGAGCCTTTTAATTATCAGATTAATAATTATTACCTACTCCATTCTACATCCACAAGAAAATAAAAATTAATAATAACCAATACTACTGCTGATTACTATTATTATTTTAATATCACAAAATATTTCAAAGTTCTTGATCGAGCATCCTTTGTGAGGTGAAATGGTGCTGATGTGCCACCATAACTATCAATAGTCAATCAGTGCTCTAGGTCTGTGCTCTGTATCTTTGAAATGATGTTTTTACGGAAGAAAAGCTAATCTTTCGTACGATTCTTCTTCTGTATTGTTTTTTATAGAAGCTGTTTTGTGAGGAGACTGAAGATCATCCACTTGTCATCCTTTTGGATGAATCATTTCAAAATCTGAAGGCAGTGATTGATTTTATGTACCTTGGGGCTATGCAAATACCAGAGGGCAATTATAGAGCAATTTTGACTCTTGCTAAGTCCCTAGAGGTCAAGGGATTGAGTCAGGTTTCTGTATGTAAAGCGGTGGTAGATTTTGTAGTTTTTACTGATTTTTGAAAACTTTATTATGTGTTGTTTTCCTTTTTCGAAAAAGAACAACCTCCCTGGCTGTACTACTGAAAATGTCCCTCAAGATCCATCTGTGAAGAATCAAGTCACTGGTAAAATTGAAGGCAGTAATGCTACCCGAAAGGTCAGCTCTGAAAATAAAAATTCTCAGAAGATTGCTCACCATTTAGATAGCAACACTGACCCTGTGGACATGCATTCTCCTGCTTCCTTTGAAGTAAATAGTGCATTGCGTGAACTGAGGCCAAAATCGGTGGTGACACCTCTGCAAGAACAAGGGAATACTCAAGGTAATCATCATTATGATACGTGTGTAGCCATGGAAAAAACTGTGGAACATGAAATTTGTTTTAAATCAGATTTTAAATTGTATGGATTACTGGAATAAAGGAAAAAAATATACAATTATATAACAATTATGCCAGACATTCAGAAATCTGGCACCACAGAGTGCGAAGAGAACTTGTCTCCTCGACCAACACACCCGTGCATTATACTAAGATTTAAACTTGGTGACACTTCAAGGTCACAAGCTGGACTGTGAGCTCTGTCTTCCAATCGGGAGCTTCATTTGGACTGAAATTTTTGGTATTGGAGCCTGACTGGTTGACAATGTCCCCCTCTACTTCTAGCTCATCACTGTGGGGTGCCACTATGTTTAAATCGGAGTTAACAGAAAAAACAAATTCATTATCAGGTACCTTGCATTGTTAGCTCCCAGGACATGCAAACATTGTTTCTCTGTGTATCTTTCTAGCTGAACTGTTGCCACCCACATGTCAACCAGATGACCCCAAAAAATTGTATATACACAGAGCTTTTTTTCTTTTCTTTTTTCCCCTTTTCCTTTTCCTTTCTTTCTTTTTTCTCCACCTTAATTGCTGTGAATCACATGTGGCAATTATGAGGAACATATGAAGATTATTACATAGAATGGAATGGGTGGCCTCTCATTTTGTTTTAAAAAATTGTTTTCTTAGATATCCACATTTTCATTCCTGAATTTGGATTTGTTTATACCATATTTTTTTTCACATCAGGGTGTTTGGCAACCACAAATTAGCTGGGAATTTTTTTCAGACCTGGGAAAAATAAAATCTCGGGGAATGGGGGAATGTTTTTAATTTGTATGTTTTAATTTTCAAAAATGTCTTAAAAAATACGGATATTTTAAAAAATATTAAATAAGGAAAAAAAGTTGTCATATTTTTGCTCAGGTAATTTTTAATATAAATTATTTCACTTTATTATAATTATGGTTTAGATGAATAATGACTGTCTATGCTTTAACTTCTTTATATTTTACAGTTTTGACTCAACATGCAATATTATATTATAGATTTTAATGTAATAGACTCACCTTGGTTATGATTATAAATCGTATTATTTATAATAATTTTAATTTGCACCGGTTGCATTAAAAATGGTGTGCTTAATAGAATATTATTTTATTTAGATGAAATATAATCATTTTTAAAACAGTCAGTATTGAAACATGCTGTGATCTTT
Source organism: Teleogryllus occipitalis (assembly GCA_011170035.1). Classification (NCBI taxonomy): domain Eukaryota; kingdom Metazoa; phylum Arthropoda; class Insecta; order Orthoptera; family Gryllidae; genus Teleogryllus; species Teleogryllus occipitalis. The sequence goes on from BLKR01002549.1 coordinate 155,955, forward strand.
TCTTAAAAACGGCTGTAAAGTTTTCAAGGTAAATGTGCATGTAGGACCAGATTTTACCCTTTTAATATTTTTAAAGTCAAATTTCAATTCTACTCTTAAGGATCTGAAAAATTGGGAAAATATAATAAAGTCTGCAGGTGCCAATAAATGGCAGCTGAGAAGAAGGTAAGGCAAAACTCAATGGTAGCTCAGACGGAAGATATAAGGAAACTAGTGTGAGAAAGGGGTTCTAGAGCATTACTATAATAGCGCAAGTTTGAAATCTCCCTTTTGGGAGAAGCTTATTTGCATGGGCTTCCCCCACCACTGCTACAGTGGCAGATTTCTTGGCCTACTGCACGCACGCAATTCATCACTTTCCCCCAGCAAGGAGTCATTAGTCATCTCTGTCACTGCAGCCTTCACTGATCCTTTCGTCATTGTTGTCCTCAGAGGAACTGCCCCATAAAGAAACGATAATTTTGTCCACTTCTTTGTTCATGATCATGTCTGTTTATATATATTTCGCTTGATTTTCTTCACATGTTCAAAACACTTCTTCCATTGATATGGGCAATATTCAAAAAATAATATTTGGCATACATTTTCTTTAACTCGCAGAGTGATACCGATGCTTTGTTCAGCAACACGATTCTTAATGTAACTCCAAACTAACTGATAGAAAATTGAGAATGTGATGGTAAGAAGGGAGCTTGATGTTGAAGCCTCTTTACCTGCAATGTTGGTCTTCGAAACAAATAAGCACAATATTATGCCTATGAACTTCTCTTGAAATTGGGCCTATGCTAAGACACACCACACTGCACAGCACTCAAAGGACAAAAGGGATAGAACTGAGGACCAGGGGCGACGCTTTCTATACACGTTTTTTTACTGAACCTTAATATATTAACTTATGTGCATAGAAAGTTGAAATGGTTTTGATTTGGGTAGCTGACACTTGTACTGCGCGTTGGGTCAGGCACAACAGCCTGGCTGTGCGTTCCGACCCCCCTCCCCTAACCGGCCTTACTGGTTGGCGCGCAGTGCAAGTGAGAGAGCGATATGTTCAGGGGAAGTAGGGGTTGATGGTGGGAGTCACCCCTCCTCACACATGCGCATTCGAAGGGAGAATTCAAACTTATTCTACTGTAGTTTCTCCTACTCCTTATTGCCAAGACAAGAGTGTTAATAACAATGAAAATGAAGGTATTTTGTTTAATTATTATCCTCATTACATATTATTACACAGAGGGAGATTTCTAATTTGAGACGTGAGAACGTGTTGGAAAAATACATTTATTTGAGGAAAAATTGTTTTTGAAAACCTAAATTTAGAAAACTCACTCTGTATAATAATTTTTTTTATATTATTAAATTAAATTTAAAATATTTTATCCATTTAATAGTTCAGTTACTATGTTGTGTACGTAGGGGCCCTGTATCTTCAAGTCCAGCCCTGTTTATATGCTGCAATTTCGGGAGCAAGCAATCAGTTGCTGATTAAAAGCGATGAATCCTTGTCAAGGAATTTCACAAGTCAAATGGGTGGTGGGACTGCGCCTGTTCAAGGACAAGTGTTCCTGATTTCAGGTAAGTTAACTAATAAGGTTTTTCTACTCCCATTGTATAATGCTATCATTTGATGGCGCCAACCCGTTGCATAATGATACTCGTTACAATACAGATTGCATTATGATACAGGTTCTTGACCAATCACAGGGAAGTTTACAAACCAAGTATTGAAACTTAATTAATCATTGAGAATCGTTCTAATAAACGTTTCATTTGATTGTGTACATTAAAATTACATTTGATATCATATTGTGTGTGCAATTTTAATATCTTTTATTATTAATTTTTTCATGAAATTTTTATTTAAAATAAATTGGATCGTAATTTCACTTTGATCCTATTTGACTAGTGCAGTACTCCCAAGCAGGCGGACTGGTAACCACAGCCACCTGCAGCAGCATGTGAGGGTAGGGTTGCTAGGTGGCCTTGACATGCAGTTGACACTGAAGGGAAGATCGGCAGGGCCAGTCTCAGCCGATCTGAACTGACGGAGGAGTGGAAGGTCTGGGCGACGAGCTCACGAGTAGCATTTGTCCCCCCGCCGAGCGGAGGTCAAGCTTATAATAAGCCTTTACTGTTGAAACGCTCTTTTCGAGGTGGGGCTATGCTATTATGCTTACGCGGGCGCCAGCAGTCTGCAGCCACGCGAAATGATATTAATACACTTTGTCCTCTGAATAGCAAGCAGGCAAGATCAGACTCGTTACTGTTATTCATGAAATAAAGGAAATGGTAAATAATGTATTATAATAACCGTAAACTTATTTTAATCTGCGTAAAGTTAGCTGTTTTATTCGATATGATTTACAGTAAGCGTTGGAAACTTGAAGTATTTACCACGAATTTGCACGTTTATTTGAATGTACAGAATGGGAACAGACTAGCTAGAAGTGAATAATATTTAACCGTCGCATTTACAAATTTGTTATAATAGTATTTATTCATTTACTATTTCATATTTAACTTTTTCAAATACAAACATACAAAGTTGGAACAGTTTTCGTAAGCAAGTTGAAAAATGAAACGTTTTAGCTGGCCAACCTCTCTTGCTACGATGACTTCTTTTGACAATTGGTAACAGTTGTTGTAAATTCTTGGAATTTATCCCTTTGTTGTCGGTCGTGATGATTCTGTGATGGTGATAATATTCTAATGAAAGGTAATAAATTTAATTTAAAACTAACAAGCACTTGTTTATTGTAAGAAGGTTTTATTGCTGATTATTCAAAAATTGTAAGCTACCTTCTATATAATCAAACCAAGCTTATGTGTAATTATTGTTGCTTTTCTTTTTATTCATGCTGTTTCATTTGTAAAAGTTAGAAATGACTGTTTCTGACTCAAAATAAACTCAGATATACCCCACAGTGCTTCGTTTGATTAGATTGAATTTGACTTTATCAAGTTATAACTGAGTTTTAGTGTGGCAAAAATTACACTATTTCAGTACTCCGTAACTATTTCTAATAACGCGAGAGTGCATCTGTTGTAGCACCCCTAGTTTTACTGTAGAGTAAGGGACTGGCTAGCCAACAGCTCTAGAAGGGCTCTAAGGCCGTGTTACCCGTCTTATGTGTCACAGAGGGGTTCAAATGAGCACAGAGATTAAGAATGTGCTAAGAGACGTTTTTATGTTCAGGTGCAGGCAGTCTCCCTCCGGTGGGACTTCAGGCAGCCCAACAGCTGAGTGGTGGATTACAGCAGAACACGACGCTACTGCCGCACTCGGTGCTGCAGCTGCGCGATGGTCCAGTTCTGAGCGCCTCGGGGTCTACGGCGTCCAGTAACCTCGCAGGTCACAAACCCAAGCAAAAGAAAAAGCTCACCTGCAAAGTTTGCGGAGTTACCTGCAATGCTCAAGCCAATCTCATCGTCCACGAACGCACGCACACGGGAGAACGCCCGTATCTGTGCGACGTGTGCGGTGCCACTTTCAGTACCTCAGGCATACTCACGTGTCACTTACGCACACACACGGGAGAGCGGCCTTATGAATGCGACTTTTGCGGCAAGACATTCCGCCAGAAATCAAACCTAAATTTACACTTGCCCTTGCACACGGGAAAGTATCCGCATCGCTGCGACGTGTGTGGGAAGACGTTCTTGCAGAACCAAGAGTTCACTGAACACAAGAACCTGCACACTGGAGAGCGGCCTAATCGTTGCGACGTATGCGGGATCGCTTTTCGCAGGGCGCAGAATCTTCGAGTACACAAGCTCAGGCACACGGGCGAGTGGCCATATCGCTGCGATGTGTGTGGAAAGACATTTTCGCAGAAAAACAGGCTTACTCAGCACATGCCCCTGCACACGGGCGAGCGGCCGTATAGTTGTGACATTTGCGGTAAGGCATACGGTTTTAAACAGAGTCTAATAACTCACCGGCAAATTCACACGGGAGTGCGGCCGCATCGCTGTGACGTTTGCGGCAAGGCTTTCCGGCAGAAAACGACGCTCGTTGCTCACTCGCGCGTTCACACTGGGGAGCGGCCGTACTGCTGCGAGTTATGCGGGGCTCGCTTCCACCAGCAGGGCGGCCTTATGAATCACATGCGCACGCACAACAAAATTGAGCCCCCTTAGACCCCCCCAGGAACAATCTTTTGGCCGCCATGAGTGCTCTTTGCAGCCTCTTTTCGTGGGGGCATCTTTCGACCCTTCTCCACTGATCGCCTTATGTGGAGGAAACCTTGCCTGACGCTCGCTGGTTCACTTTTACCATTGCACGTTCGAAGTAACTATTTGAACATTTGTGTCAGTGATCATTTACTCCAGATTTACAATGTTTTGTTAGTGACTGACAATTCAAACATGTAAATATGGAAACGCGAAGCACATTTCTATGGTTTTAAAGGGATATGAAGAGGAAGTTCAAAGAAATGGATCTAGACATGTAAAGAGTAACGGTTACGAAATGTTAATAGAGTATTCTTACTTATGTGCAGAATGAAGTGCTCTTTTAATGTAACTGAATGCACTTTAATTTTGGATTTGTGCTCTACATTTTTTACATGATTGAATAGTGGAAAATAAAAAAAATTATAATAGTAATGTGAAGAATGATATTTATGTCATTTCACAAATTTGTGAACTGATTAAATTTTATTAATGGAAAAAATTCAGTGTATCCTTTGATCCCTTGCCAGGTACATATATTTTTCTAGTAGTCCACGACATCCCTTTTCCTTTTATGTAGTGAAGAGAGAGTTATGTAATAACAGAAAATCCAACGAGATTTTCAAAGAAATAATAGGGTGAATCAGACCAGGTTAATTGGGAATTGTCAAGGAATTGTTAACTGGTAAAATCAGGGAAATTACTGATTTTTTTTTAGATTTTTAAAATTTATTTTTTGTTACTTTAGGAACGACTAATAACCACTATTGTAAGCATTTCTTTAACATTGTTTACAGCACATAAACATATCACACAACAGAATCACATTAGATACAACACAAATATAAATTACTATAATTTCAATTAATTTGTCAAAATCAGAAAATTACAGATTTCACTGGAATTAAAATGTTGTTTTAGATTGTTTTTAATGTCACAAGTTTTTCTTATATTTTTGACTTTGTAGAATTGCATTTCTTCTCATTTTGCGCCGTTGTCTGGGTCAATTTTCTATATTTTACGGCATTGGGTAAGAGAAAAGGGGGTTAGTTCTTACTTTTGATGTAATTTCGTGTTCCCTTATTTTTACATGTATATTGGGGCTAGAACTTACGAGTCTGAGTTACGAGTACGAGTCCCTTTCGCTGCTGACGCCGCCTTGAGGCCCGGAGTCGTTTCTGCTGTGCTGACGCCTTAAGAGTTTTGAAAGGGAATGAAATTTAGTTTGAACACTCCTACAGTGTACTAGAGTGAAAATTCTTCTTGCTGGGAGTTGAAATGTCGAGACGAGTGGCAGTCCTCGTTTCCCGCGAGGGGTTGGCGCGCTGCGTGAAAGAGCCCCGTAATAAAACTTTTTCTACTCACTTTGTTTAATTCTGTCATTTGATGGCTGCAATCCGTTGCATAATAATACTCATTACGTTACACATTTCGATATGATACATGTTCTTGACCAATCAGAGGGAAGTTTACAAACCAAGTCTTGACAATGATGAAAATCCTTCTAGTAAATGTTTCGTTCAATTATGTTCATTAAAATTGCATTTATTATATTATGCTTGTCAGCTTTAATATATTTTATTAGTAATTTTTACGTGGCATATTTAAAATAAATTTGATCAGTTGATCAATTTGATCTATCTGACTAGCTGATGATTGATCAATTTGATCTATCTGACTAGCTGACTAGTAGTTATTGGAGAGAACATTTGACTGCCGAATAAGAACGCTGGTCATTGTGTGTTGTATGTTGCTACCGTGTTGTTGCAACATATAAATTGCCTTTAAAAACTGGTAATTCTTTAGTTTGAAATATCTAGTGAATCAGAGCGGCCACCTCCATAAACAAGAGAAGAAGCGAAAATGGTGACGTCGGAATTATTGCTGCAACTTTTATCATCTCTCGCAGGCGGAATGGTAAACCAAAGTCACCTGCGGCAGGGTAGGGTAGCTGTCCGATAGGTGGCCTTGGTTGAATCCTGCATATCAACTGCCATGAAACGATTCAATGGAGAAGTTACTTATAAAATTTACTAAGTTATCATAAGTTACCAAAAGTTCATAGGTCGTAGAAAAAGTACCGTATGAAACTCGAATTAATACGTGCGTGTGAAGTTGACGATACTTCCTTGTTCCACACCCGTATCGTAATATCACCCTCGTGTATTAAAACCCATCATTACATCAATGTTTCATTATGTGCTATTCTCTAGGGTTTCCGAGTACTCGTGTATTAATACCCATCATTACATCATCATTCCATAATGATCTGTTCTCTAGGGTTTCCGGGTAAAAGGTATCTCCCTTTCTGCGAGATCTTGTTTATATGCATATTGAAATAAAATTGATAACTCCATTCTTTTAAAAAATATTAACAAAAAACCAATCGATAAAAGCTATGTACCCCTTGCCAGCGCCTTCAAAGAAGAAACGAGAGCCGTTTCTTCTAAACCACCACCAGTAACAATTCATACTCTACGCCAAAATTGACTGTTACCAAGTGCTAAATATAATCTATATATAAATAAAAGTGAATGTGCGTATGTGTGTCGCACAAAAACCAATCGTCCGATTTCGCTAACATTTTCACATTGTTAGTATTAGGGATGTTTGAAGAGTAATTTGAATTAAATCGGTCATATGGGGGCGTTGTTTTTGCAAAGTTAAGGCCCCATACACACGTACCAATTTGACGGGCCGATCGGCCAGCCAATCCAACAAATTGTATCGTGTGGAGGCAAGTCGTCCGACAGAAATTTTGGTCAGGCGGTTGATTGGCACCGACCACCCGACAGCCGATTCCCCCACCGCACAGCCCAACAAATTGTGTTGTGTGTAGCGTGGTTGCGCCAACTGCCAACAACAGCGCTGAAGTTTTCACTAATTTCCACAGATTTCGTCATGTCAATCCACGAGCTTCATCTGCTTCAATTCACGTGCTCGATTCTTACCTCTGTCACTTCCTTTGCGGCTTGTTTACGTGCTGCTTGTGTTCCGAAGTTCTGTTTCGAGTGTTTGGCTTATTGTTTCGTTATGTTTTAATTTCAGAGTTTATATATTTTCATTCGTTATAATTTTGTTAATTTGTTGAAATATTTCTTTAGTATAAATTAGGTTAGGATAGGATATTTTTTTCGATGGATGTTATTTTCATTAAGTTTTTGTTGTATTTTCAGAATTTATTTAATTTGTTATAGTAGTTTTGTTAATTAAAGTTTTAATTTTTTTCTTTGGTGAAGGTTACATTAGTAAAATTGTTTCAAGTTTCTCTTTTTAGTAGAATAATTAATTCGTGCTTTAGTTTTTGGGTTTTATTTCTTTATTATTAATGCTAGGTTAGGTGACTTAGAACAAACATGGAGAACGAACTACAAAAGGCCATTATTACGGAGTTCTTGGTGGTGCAGTTTGAGGCTTCGGATTGTTTGTGGAACTCCTCGATCCCACAATATTCCAATAAGGATATTAGGAACTCCGCATACATGACCCTTTTGGAAATTTATTAACAGGCTTATCCTCAAGCCACAATGGAAGCTCAGTCACGGGGTCTTTCATTATCGTGTTCCTTTTTTCAATAAATGGACGAATCATATCCAGCAATTCACGGAAACACGATTCATCCATTCTCATAAAAGTTTTGACGTCAATATAATAATATCGACTCATAATATCGAAGAACATCGAAAGCAAGGATAGCATAGAAAGCAGGAAGTCTGAATGAAACATTGGTAGTGCAAACATTTTACGTTTTAAAGTGTAAGTTTACGTTGTTGAAGTGCAGTTGATAAGTAATTGAAGGGTAAGTAATATGTAGTTAAAGTGTAATTATAACTAGAGACAAGATTTTCATGTACTATCAATTGCTAAAATATGCATGCAAACATGCACGATGCAGGGTAAAAATGGATAAAATATGCACAATCAAAGTTTATTTTACTTCAGTTTTTAGTTATATTGCTTTTTTGTAAAGTGAACAATTACTAATTTTTCTGAACTGTTCTATGTTAAATTAGTTTGTTGTTTTTTTGTTAAAAGAAACTTTTTTGAATGCAGAAAATGACATATTGACGTCACAAGACGTAACTGGAGCGTACTTAAAAGACAAAATTAAGCAAATTTTGCATTTTCTGATTTTTCTCCATATATACTGTTTTTTTTTTTACATTTTGGAGAAATTTCAAGTCACGATTTGAATTTAACACTTAATGAAATTTCTCCGTCGCAGTCTCGCCCACATCTCCAAACATTAATTACAGGCTCTTTAATGTCTTCACCGATGACTCCACTAGAGGAAGACATACTGATTCTAATTTCTGAAGATGAAGTTAATTTTTCTTCATTTGAATGGATCCGGGATGTCCTGTCTTTTATGTTTCTCTAGAAATCCTTTAAACGTTGGATTTCTACTTTTTCGAGTGGTATATTTGCCCCTACTAAAGCGTCAGACATTTCCATTAATAATGGATTTGTTACAGGCTTCAATGTTGCCTCAGGAACAAAAGTTTCTACTAAGTGTGACAGTTTCTTTCCTTTCTCTAGCTTTGTCGCTGTAAGAAGTAGATGCAAGGTGCAGGCCTTCTTGAAACTTTTTAGAACATTAATCTGCATAAATGCGTTTAACAGTTTCTACAAAACAATTTCTTGAACTTAAAAAAATACCTTCAAAGCCGCTAATAGTAGTCCGAAAATAATTTTCACTACAATAAAAATTAAAATATTGTTATTCGTTTCATATCTATTTCACTGACTTGGTTTTATCCTTTCCCGAGTTTCAGTATTTCAAATCATAATTTCTGCAGCAACATTAGACTTGAGTACTAAACATTTCGACTAGGAAAACACTATCAGTAGATATATTTTTTTAATTGATCAATTTTACAGTGTAGCCTACATACATCTTTAGGACGTTTTTAAAATTAATACTGCATATTTAGACTCCTATCTGGCATATTAAGTACTTTCTGATTATTTCTCTGCATATGAATATTAAAACTAACATATCTTATTACCACAAGATATATTAAGGCCAACATTGTGGTCACTACTTATGCTTTTGCGATCCAGAATTCGATTCCCAGTTGGGCACTATTTATAGTGTGCGTTTTCCTTGCAGTGTCCCAGTATATAACGCTGTGTGACGATGAGAAAGCTCACTTCTGTTTGAGAGGACCAGAATACCTCGTAGGGATGTCTATGTGCTAACCAGACGTACCCCTTAACCCTTAGCCGCAAGGCTGGGACGCCGGTGGTAGGCCTTGCCTCCGTCAGAGGCTGTTGTTCCAAGTTGTTAAATTTAAAAACTGCGTTGAACTTGTGTCTCCTCAAGGTTTATCCACCACTTGAAGAGCAAATCATTGTAAAATCTAGATGTGAGGCTTAGTTTTTAAATTTAAGATTAAGTACTTCATGTAATTTATTTTTTAAGCACTTATAAATCAAGATCTGGTGGTTACTCATGTGATTCTATGGCCATAGAAAAGTGTTAAAAATGCTATGTGATGGTACAGCTAGCTGTGAACAGCAATTATTTGGTGAATAATCAAAATTCATAATTAATGACATAAATTGTTAGTATTCAAGAACAGGTTTATGCTCATTGTAAAGAAACCAACCAAATGGCTTCTACTAACAAAATCTCAAATTTAGATCATTTTTGGGATTGATTGGTACCTTTGTTTGCCTTTGAAAAGGTTGAAAAAGCCATTTTTTACGCAAAACAAAATTTTTTCCATGTACATGCTAAGTTTCCACTGGCGCCCGCTAGAGTGCACTCAGCAATAGGTGCACTGGCTGTAAACGCCTGTGTATAGGCAACCTGCCAGGTATGTATGTTTGGCATTTTGTCTAGTAACAAGGCGCTGAAGGTTACTCTTTGTAAGAAAATGAGCATACAACCCCTTTACAATCGATTGGTACTGCGTCACGCCACAGTGACGTCTGTTGGCACCCCCCACCTCTCCGGAGAAGCTATATAAGGACTCTCCGCCTGGCATTTCTTGCCACCCGTCTCTCAGCCACGAACGTTAGCCACAACTTCTTGCCTGCGACGGGTGTGCCTCGGCATTTTGCCGACGTTTCTCTGTTTTTCTTATGCAGGGCTCCTTGTAAGATTTAAATTTTTGGAGTGGCTTAATATGCCACATTGTGATGGATTGGTTAATTTAAATGTAGTATGTTAATGTTTAAATTGTTGTAATTTAATTTCGCCTTCTCTTGCAGGGCTGTTTTTTATGTTTATGGTGCGAAAGCACATTGTGTAAGAACTCGCGTCGAGCCTAACAAGTGGCGTTTTCCACACAGAGCTGCGTAGGGCGTAATGGCGGCGCAGTCTCATATGTTGATAAATGGATTCTGCATATTCTAATGTTGTTTGATTGAATGTTGCAGCATACGGCTCCAAGTCTTGAGTAAGACGCACTTCGCATTGGACCTCTGGAGCATCAACTAGACGGAGGAAGGGTCCGTACGGCAGTTGAAGCTGTGGTCAAATTAAAGTACTTCGAATATTGGCCCCGAGAGCGGCGATACAAGGTCGCTCGGGTAGCGAGCCGCAGTTGGCACTATAGGTGTTCAAACGGCTTTCACAAAAGGTGGCACTGTAACTGATATTACGGTAAAAGGCGAATTTTGTGTAATCAATCCAATTCCATCATTTACGTTCAACGTTCGTGGCAATTTTGGAGTGTGTTTAAGTTTGTTTTAATGTTTCTAATGTTTACGTTGTTTTAAAGTGTAAGTCAGTAAGTCCATATCATTGCAGCTTACAATTCTCATTTGTGTATTTTTTGTAAAGAAAGGCTTCCGAAACCGGTGCCTTTGTCATGTTGTAAACTTACGTCAGCCGTTTGCAATTCTAAATTGGATTAATTGGCAAATTCCAGGTTTTGACGTGGTAATTCTGCATAAACAAATGCTTCTAAAGGCTATTGTGGCCTCCATTTCTTCCAAATTTACGTTAAGATTGTTTAATATTAGTAATTCTGTCATTCCTTTTCCATCTTATGTTTTGTGCAGCAAGAGGAATATTAATTGTTATGTTGTAATTTATTATTGTAATAAATAGTTGTTACTAAGTGAAGTTGGATTGTGCCTCTATAGCTTAGACCCCATAGTTGAAACTCACTTGGATATTTTCGAACCATGTGCCTTTTCCTTTAGAAAACAGCACCTTCATGAATGTTCGATACCTAGGAATTTTGTGTTAATTCCGCTCTCCTCCATTAGGACCATACATGGTCATAATTCCTTTTTTGCGCTGTTAATTCAGCTGGCGACCGTGATAAGTCAAAGTTAAATTTCGCTTGGTTCATAACACAAGTACAGACTTACGCTTTTACCCTGGATATGAATAAAAATATATTTTTAGATGGATCGCAAAGAGGATGGTGTTGGTTCAAAATGTGCCAACAAATCCCAATGGCAGTGTCTTATCAGACTACAACGGAATTTTAAGACACTGTCTTTGGGATTTGTAGGGTTTGAACCAACACCATCTCTTTCTGCTCTTATATATATATATATATATATATATATATATATATATATATATATATATATATATATAAGTATTGCCATATAAATATTGCCATATATATATATATATATATATATATATATATATATATATATTATATATATATATATATATATATATATATATATATATATATATATATATGCGCCCTGGTAACGAACCGGTCCATATACAAGATTTCCCAAAATGCCATCTTGGCGGTCCGCTAATTTGAACGCGGCGCGACAATCCCGCCACTCTCTGACGTCGGCCGCGGCCACGTCGAGCGGAACGCATGACCACGAATAGGAAATTAGAAAGACAAGCTTGGGAACGAGGTCTTGTGAATGGCTGGTATTCGAAAAACGAGGGAAGCCAGCGGAAAGAATTTTTTTCCGTTGAAAGTTCGATCAGTATCAGAAAAATCTCGGAGGATGACGGATCGATGCGGAACGCGCCTCACAAATCGTGTAAAAACCGGTATAAGTGACGGTTAGGAAAGAGAAACCGATCGCGAGTCTCTAGCAGCGAGCTTCAAACGAGATAATTTCATCCGAATACGTGAATAGAACGATCATTGTACTCGTTTTGTTGATGAATAACGAGAAGAAACGTGTATCAGTGGGAGCGAATTACGTGAATTCCGCGAGGGCTGAATCGAACTCTTTTCCGGCGTACACCGAACAATTTTCTGCATCGCCGCTACGTCACATCGCTGACGCGAGAAGCCAAGGCGATAACCACTCCCCAAAACACCGCCAGAGAAGCATTTGTGTTGGGGAAAGAAGACGGGCACAGAGGCGAGGCCGAGGCACTTATCGGCCGAGAAGATTGGTACGGGAACGCAGCGGAAGGAGAGGCGGAGGAGCGTGGAGGCCAGGCTACCCCGAAGCATCGCCAGCGCGCGCCGCCGCGGCCAGAGCAGCGAAAGCCCCGGGGGTCGCACAGGACGCGATCGCCACGTCCCCAGCGCCGAGGCGCCGTTCACAGCACTCGACGAGGCCATTTCACGTAAACCCCCATCAGAGAAGCGTGAGTACCCGTGCGGCAGAACGGTCGCTGAAACGAAAAAGATGTAATCGAACAATGTTAAACCACACTATTCTTCTAAAAGTTTTTCAAATATTCAAGCCACATTTGTGAATGCTGGCGTGTGGAACTCTTGAATGAAAGCTATGTTAAGAACATAAGTGATTAATTTGCTTTCAACAAGTCACCCAGTTAATTAAATGTTCAAAGGGGTGTTGTAAATAGTAAAATTAACTTTTGTCTGTACTGAGTTTTCTAAGCATTGGTGGTTGAAGTGTATTGTGAATTAATAACCACTTTTAAGAAACGAAAACAATTTAGCGCAGGGAATTTAAAACTTTGTTCTTTGTGTCCTTAAGACGAAGGTATTCCTACACCAACTGGTGCATGAATTACAAATTATTTAATGAATGATGAAATAAGGTGATTTGTTTTTATAAGAGGTAGCGATAACTGCTTCGAATATGCATTTCCGAGCAAAAAGGTTCTGTTCTAAATGTGATTATTTGTCAAGGGTTGTTATTTTTGTTGAATTTGTGTTGTGTTTTTTTTTGTTTCTTGATTTTAGAATATACCGCCTTGTATACCAGAGCCACAGGTGCTTTTCTTTGAGTGTAAGCTGGTCCGTATTCCCCGACCATACGCATTTTCCTCATTAGCCTCATACAGGCAAACGATTTGAAACAACTTGAGAGGTCTGACGTCGGGACGGCAGTGTACTGTCGAACGACGCCGGTAACGCCCACGCGGTCTTACACATCCTTAGGGCTAACGACACCTTCTCGCAACCGAGTTGTACTATGCACGGTGCGTCGGAAGGAAGGCCACGTGTGTTCCGTCGCAAGATTTATACCAGAGCTTAACTGGCGGATTCAGCTGAAAGAAGCAAAATCTTTTATTTTCAATATTAGAGAAGACAATCCATGAATTATGAAAATCTACTCTTCAAGCTCTAAGGTGCACCACTGTGGCAGGATTTCTGACACTAGCTGTAAAGCTTGGTCGAATTCAGTCGCTGGCTGGAGAACAATTCTAGCGGCCGACTACTCTGATCGGTAGTTTTTCGGGGATTCTCCGATCAACACGTGGTAAATGCCGGAGCAGTACCCTAAAAAATGGGACACGGACTGCGAATGATCTTTCCTTCCCCTTCCTTGTTTTATTTTCGCCCCTGAATTACACAAATTACACACACACTGACATGCATGCCGGGAGACCAGTTGGGAGCTTAAAGCTTGTCCCGGCTGGGGTGGTTCCCCACTGGTACAAGATGCCTGGTTGGGGTAAACCCCGTAAGCTGGCGGCTAGCGCAAGCGTCGGATCTCACCATCCAGCGGTGGAACATCACTGTCACCTCCCGCGATAAAACCATGCCCTACACTTACGGGACTGATAACCTTAGCAGTTAACGGAATCACTAATCAATCAATCATGCACAACAAGTTGATGTACACATTTTTTAATAATTTTAATGTCTTTTCTATAAATACATGTTAGGTATAAACAATTTTTAATTTATATATACAATTTTTTTGTATGGAAGACAATTTGATTAGTAATTATTTTACAGATGCAAACACATTTTATGACATTTTTCGAATATGTTATGGATGTTTTTTGTAAGTGTATGCCCCCTACCCCATGAATGGGAGCCCATAACCAACTGCTTAGTTGGCAACTGTTTGTAGGTAACTCCGGCATTGCTCTACAGGAGGAGGATTTGAAACCTTTTCTTCACCGGCCAATCGCACGCGGCACTGGCAGAGCCGTGGCGTTTGCGTCATTTCCGTTCTTCCTCGTGTTTTCGCTTGTGATGGTAAAGCTTGTTTGGGTCAGATAATGTCTTTCCACACTCGTCGCAGTAATACGAGTTTACTCCCACGTGTGTGTAGGCCCTGTGATAGGCAAGACCACCGGACAGGCGGAAGGTCTTGCCGCACACGTCGCACCTGAACGGGCGCTCGTCCGAGTGCATGCGCATGTGCGTCACGAGGTTCGATTTCTGGGCGAAAGCCTTGCCGCAAACTTCGCAGTTGTACGGGCGCTCGTCCGTGTGCTTGCGGCAGTGGTAAATGATATTCCTGCGCTTGTCGAAGGAAGCGCCGCAGACGGCGCAGGTGTACTGCGACTTCTCTGTGCTCGGGAGGCGGTTGTAGGGGGCGCGGTGCGAAGACGGAGTAGACGCCCGATGGGCCACTTCACTAGAGCCAGGCTCTGCTCCCAATTGCTCGTGCGGCTGAAGCTCCGGCTGCTTTGGGAATCTCTGGCTCTCCTGGGATTTGCGACTCCACAGCGGTGTTGCGAAGGCGTTCTCTGAACAGACATACCATGCAATAATTAAATTGACGATCAGTCGTAAAACAGACCTAAAGCTTTTGAATTTTTATGGGCGGGACATGGACTTCCTGGCCCCCGTGCGATCATGCCTATGGAATCATTCACTTATCACCATGCACCCTTTTCTTACAATGGAAGGGCAAGGCAAACCATAGCGGTGATAACAGGCCAAGGAAAGCTGATGACAAAATGCGATTCTCCATCATTAGCGACGCTCAGAAACGAGTACGACGGTGTCTATCATCAAAGGTTGGGAGAAAACGCACAATAACAGCAGAATAGGCCTGATGTCCTGTTCAACTTTTCTGGATTATTAGCGACCCCCTCGCTACAAGCAGATTAAGTAACCACCCGCACACAAATACAGATATATTTTTTTCTGTAATTATGAGTATAAAATATATGGCAAGGCTAAAGTCCGAAATATAGATAATGGAGTTAGTTAATGCCTTATTTTACGTGGCGAGACTCGGGCCATCAGGCCCGCTCTTCCGTATGACCAAGCAAATTTCACTACGCTTCTTTCACCATATAGCGGAGAAAGAAGATCTTACTCGGGCGACGAAACAGGCGAATTTGAATTTTGCTCAGAGGCTTCTATTAGGCATGAGACCCTTTTACATGTAGTAATCTACAACATGGGTCAGTCGGCTTTACTTCCCCTCCGAAGGAAGACGTATGAAGGATTTTTTCGCCCTTAAAAATCCACGGTCTCGATCGGGGTTTGAATCCACAAATTTGGTAACAACTCGACATGCTAACCATTATACCACCGAACCAGCAAAGTGTCTAGCTAATTTACATATTAGCTAGACAGTGTGGATAAAACTGTATGAATGCCGATGAATACTTTTGGATGTCCAGCTTAATATTAGCCACAGGGCATTGCAACGTACTTGCTTAGTGTACGGGGTGTTTACTTACCTACTTCAATTACATACGTAGAATTGCGTACGTACGATAGGTGTCACAACAGAACATACTTTCTGAAATTTAGGTAACTTTTACGTATTATTATTATTATTATTATTATTATTATTATTATTATTATTATTATTATTATTATTATACCGCACCATCCCTCCTACAAACACTTCAGCCTCGCTCGAAAAATCCAAACGATATAACTCTAAATTGCGCACAACTAATAGTATTTATAAAAAGTGTACATAAAATGATTTAAAGATCTAATGTAGGAAAACCGTTTCCATTAATAAATCCCTAACTACAATATTAAGGAGTTAGGTTCGGAAAAAAAATTACTATATGACAAAACTATGTTAAAACAGCCCATATTTTCAAAAACGTTTACATGAAAAAAAATTATGATCTAATATTAGGAAACAGATTGCATTAAGAAAAATATCTAGGTTTATTATTGAAGATGAAAGACAAAATTGGAACTTTTCGAAATTCACATTTTTAATGAAAATTGAGTCCACGCTAGATTATATAGTGAACAGTATTCTATTTGAGCAATAAGTTACAGAAAAAAATCGCGTTGTTTTTTGAGAAAATATTGTTTACTTATTAGTCATGATGCTACAGAATGGCACAGACTAGTACGATTTATAATTTCATTGGCCTCGGCTAGCCCTTCGGTTTTGCCTCATCTTCTCAGCTGCCATCTATCGCTGTTCAAAGTAATTTTTAAAACATTTTTCGCTTTTCTAATTGTAGAACCGAAATAGTACTTTAAGAAAATTATAGAATAGTAAAAACCGTCCTATATGGATATTTTCGTTGAAAAATTTGGAGCAATTTTTAAGAAAAAGTCGTTTAAGCGTTACTGTCAATCCGAAATTTGAAGGTCTTTTTCACAGAAAGCTTTTGAGTTATCGAAAAACTTGACTGGAGTACTTCCACTCACAAATGCAATAATGTATACAAATCGCTGGAAATGTGCATTTTAACGGCGTGAGTGATATGTAAAAATAAAACATCTGCTTAATTGTTTGAAACAAACAAACAATTCAGCAAAATGGAGTTTGTGTAATCTATTACAGTACATTTAGCACTAAAACTACCAAAAGTTTAAGGAAAAAATCTGGAGCCTTTTTGAGACATTTTTCTCTTTGATATTTTTTAAACATATTTGCATGTACGGCTGTTAAATATTCATTTGTAGCTTGTCCTTTCACACTGTGTACTTTAGAATAAACGTGTAAATTAGTGGCAAGAACAACGCTTCCAATTCTTTTCAACGCTAAGTGGTATTTCTATCGAATAAAAAAACTAACTTTAAGCACATTATAATACGTTTGCGACTAATATAATACATTATTTATTATACATTATTCAATATTTTCTTTTTTTACATAAATAGTTATGTGTGAAAAATTTATTTGCTTGCTAATCAGTGTGACATCGCCTCAAAAGAAGCGCGGGGAATTCGAATTTACCATTTCGATTTTTTCCTCTCTTCGCAAATACAGACAGTGCCCGGAAAATAGGATCAGCATAACTGTTTTACCTTTCGTCGCTACATACGTGAAAAAAATTAGAGCCTCTTTGACAAAATAATTGTTTAAAATTTAAAAATTGCCTATTTGATGCAAATTATGAAGAAATACTAATATTTTTTTTATAAAAATTGAACATTACCTTATTTAATGTTTATTTTTTATGAACACATTTCGGTCAACTGATGTTAACGGCGGAATTTTCAAAAAGGATGCTTAGAAGCAAAGAGAAGCTTATATACTTAAGCTCCGAAAAAAATTTGAACTTTCGTAATTTTCAAACAATCAGATTTTCCAACGTACATGACACCTACACCATTCTATTAAGGAGTGCGAAAGGGGGTCCACCCTTGAAAAGTATCAATTTTTTTTTGCTTTAAAATTAATTTCTATTTAGCTCTTCAAAATACAATTTACACTTTTTGTTTACGCACTATAGAAGTTGATATCGTTAATTTTATAAATTCTGCACCAGATATGGGCGTGGTTCGACAGTTTGGCTTCCAAGATACGGATTTTGTCATGTGTATTATCTTGATGATGATGATGATGACTCCGAAGGGTCAAGTATATGGGAGAATTGAAACCAAATGGTACTGTACAAAAACTTGAATGAATAAGCAACTTTCAAAACTTAATGGGGGTGAGACTGAAAATTAAAACAAACACTTGGCACTACAAAACTAAATGACGTGAAAACTATGGGGAAAGAGGTCGATTCACTGATGAAACAATCGACGGGTTGCAGATATATTATGATCACGTCATAAGACAAAAAATGTCTCTGCTGAAGACAAGGGCTCTGTTCGTCCAAGTAGCATATGAAAATCCCACCATAGCGCTCGCGCATTGTTGTTGTACATTCTTGGAGCTCCCTGTTCACATGCTTTTGCAACTATTAGTGATTTGATTTATTAGGTAAAAAAATCAGTAAAAACTGTGCATGACGTGTGGGGGAGAAGAATATTTGCGCACGTTATCATGAGTACCATCTCAACAACTTAATAATAATAATAATAATAATAATAATAATAATAATAATAATAATAATAATAATTACAAAAGCGGGAGATTATCAACACTTGAAAAACTAGACATTTTCGTTTCCGAGTTATACCAAAACAATTTGCAACGATAAACGAACTGCAGATTTATTTTTTCTGCATAGCTAACAATATAGTAACTCCCCTTCAGCTCTACTGCTACCACTACAAGCAAAAAGAGACCTCAACAAAACGTGCGCATAGTGAAGCTACATTTATGTCAAGAAGCAAAAAGAGGGGCCATCTCAGCATTTGCTCAATGGATCAGGGAAACAGGACAAAAACCTGACCGAGATGGTATATATTGGTATTGGTATATATATATATATATATATATATATATATATATATATATATATATATATATATATAGAGAGAGAGAGAGAGAGAGAGAGAGAGAGAGAGATAGATAGATAGATGGAGACTCAACGGTAAGACTCCAAGCTCAATTAAAAGAGGCTTGCAGGGATCACGTGGATCGCATTTTTCATTATTTGAATAATTTTCTTTTGCAATCTAAAGGAAGAAAGCTCAAGAAAACGTGCACAGATGAATTTTTCTCCCCCATACGTCACATGCAGTTTTTGACTAAATAAATAAATAAAAGGTCTCGGTTCTTCAAGATGAACTTCCCCAGAATATTATGCCATATCTCAGGCGGGAATGCACATTTGCAAAATAAACGCAACGAGCTGAGTGAAGGCTGACAGAATTTGAAAGAATTCTGAATGCGTAACATAATGAACTTAATTTAGTGCTTCATTCTGATATAAGTACAATCCATTTGAGGTTTGATTGAATTGAGAGACCTAGAAATTTTGTTACCTTAACACCAGCTAATTGCATATTGTTTATTTTCAATGGAGCATGCGATTGCGGCGGCGATGGTATAGCGGTTAGCGTATCGGACTGTTACACCCAAGTTTGCGGGTTCAAACTCGATCGAAGCCCGATTTTAAGGGCGAAAAAATCCTTCGTGCGCCTTCCTTCGGAGGGGAAGTAAAGCCGGCTGTCCCATGTTAGTAATGTAACAATCTAAGATCCCCACGAACAATTTAGATGCAAAGAATAAACATAACAAGGAATGGCATGAGTAGGAGATGGAAAAACAGAAGAAAGCGGTGTCGCGCACTAATCATGTTTTTATAAATTAAAGAAGACGCGACAAAATCCCGATTTGGACAGTACGAATCAATAGCATTCATTTAGAGGAACATTTCAAAAGTTATCCGAAGCAAATCGCATCAGGGGTTTAAAAGATATGAATGATTTTGAAAGTACACTTTTGACGATACAACTAGAAATTTACAGCCATTGTTATCAGAAGAAAGGTAATGTAAAGAAGCGGGTTTTCCTAAAAGTTAAGAGAACGCGTAAAGCGATTGAAATGAAACTTTCGGGATTAACAAAGGAAATACGTGGAAAATTATGACATTACTCGCAACTCTGAGAAATATCGAGGAGCTGCGGTAGAGATGCAAATTGAAACTGTATATTTGGAATTTTTACGAGAGAACAATGTTGCGTCGCGCTGACGTCACGACTACGTCAAGACACCGAGCGACGGAAATTAAGCAATTTTGGCGTTAATAAACATTAGGAAATCGTAAAAGAAATAGTAATAAGATGTAAATTGATAATTAAAAGTAGTAATAAAGAGAAATAGCCTGGAAAGGACAGAATTAAGTAAAATGGTATGATATTTTTGGTAAAGACACGTAAGCGATCGGTAAATGTTCCAGAAAAAAAAAGTTGAAGAGACAACGCAACAATGACCAGAAGGATGATGTGTAGCGAACTCGAAGTCAGACGTGGGGAACAACGCTCCGAAAAAAGATAAAATTTTAGTATGCAATTGTGCGAGAAACACGGTGAACATGAATGGATATAGTGAGTTTAGGCAATGATGTTCGTAATAACAATGCGTAACGCGGAAATATTTTGTGTCGCAGTATATTCAATAATAGGACATTTTGGTGGAAATATAGCACGCGATAGACAGATAATCGCGTTACTAGTTGCGTAATGGAAATAGGATGATAGGGGAATGAAAGGACATGCTAAGAAGATATTAGCGAGTTCAAGAAATTTTTGGTAATGTGTGGGGCGATGGAGAAATGGTGCGGGAGGATGGATTTGGAGGATGCTGCGTAATATACAGCGAGGACGGCGCGCAACAATGGTTTGCTGCGGATTACAGCGTTTTCGGCAAAAGGGAAGTTCATGAAACTTTGTTTTTTTGTTATGAAATTCACATTTTGAAGGAGAAGAAAGATTAAAATTAGCTTCTGTACAAGATCAAGTTCTGTCTTAACGTAAAATAGATTCAATAGGTATACAGGCAGAATGCGCATTCGGGTGTGAATGAGTTTATTTATAATTGTCAGTATGAATGGAAATATTTTGTATTTTGTGTCATGTAATTTAAGTGTATTATATCGCTGATGTGTTTATTTTGTTTTGTCGTTAAGTGTTTTATGTGAGTCATGGGAGAGCAACGACCCCAGTTTATATATATTTCAACTGAAATAACGAACTAGCACAGGAATTAAAGAAAATAAATAACGGCGAACATCACTTGGTTCGACATTAAATTAAACGTAGTTTAATTGTTGCATGTAGCTAGTTAATGACCTACGCCCACGTGCCCGAATAGTTGTTAGATCCTGTATAGGTCAGCCACAACCTCATACCCAGATTTTATGTGTAAGTAAGAAAATATCGGAGGTTCTGGTGTAGCAGCTAGTCGACGGGCAACCTTGGAGGTGGAAGCTGAGTATAACCAGGGCAATTGATAAGAGCGGGTTTTGGTTATTATATTGGCGTTGTAACGCCGGGCGATTATAAAGATTATAGTTGATCTAGAGCAGGTAGTGGTTCATTACATATTTTGGTGCGCCTAACGAGGGGCGATTATAGTTGTTTTATAAGAGGAGGACGGTTCATTACAGTACATTTACTGCACGTAAAAGATCCTCAAGCCTAAATGATGCCCCTGAGCTAAATTCAAATCGCCTGTTTCGTCGCCCAAGTAATACCTTCTTTCTCTCATGGTTGGTGAAAGGAGTGTATCGAAATTGTCGTGGTCAGACGGAAGAGCAGGCCTCATGGCCTAAGCTCGCCACGTAAAATAAGGCAAATTCAATTGCCGATTTGAAATGCAAAAATGCATTGAAACAGTTTTTCCTTCGTTAAATATTAATTTGTTATTACGAAACCAATTTGAAACTTCTGAAATTGTACTATGTACTTCTTTTTTTGCAAAGAACATTCGTATCATCGGCAAACAACTGTTCTTCCATTTTTAATAAAGGAGCGCATATTGTTTACATATAACAGAAAGAGGATTGAACTTAGGATCGAACCTTGCCGGACCCCATGCTCAATTGGCAAAGAATTGGAAAGATAAGTAAATAATGTCTTTTCGTGCCAGTACGATATTTCTACTCTTTGAGTTCGATGTTTAAGGTTCTAGGTAATCCAATCTAGGGCATTACCACAAATTCCGTATGCAGGTAATTTTGAGAGCAAGATGTTATAGTCAATAACGTCAAAAGCTTTCGAAATATTCCTATAAGTGCTTCATTTTAGTTCACTGATGAAGCAACATCTTCAAGAAAAGAAAAAAATGGCAGTTTCAGTAGATTTTGATTTTCTAAATCGGTCTTGTGAGTCTGAAAACGCTTTGTTTTTCCTGAGAAAAGCTTCCATTCGAGTGTAGAAAAGCTTCTCTAATATTTTTGAGAAAACTGACATGAGAGAAATTAGCCGATAATTTTGAATGTCATTTGTTCCCTTTTTTTTAAAAAAAAGTGGCTTAATATTTGCTGTTTTGAAAAATCTGGAAATATTCCTGTGCATCAAGAAACCTTGAAAATGGGAATTAACGGGTGTAAAAAGGCAGGTGCACAAGTTTTTAATAAACAGTCCAGAAATTCATCTAAACCAGATGAACATTTATTTTTTAGTTGACTATCATGAGGATTTCGTTGGAGGAAATTTCGGTAAACATCGAGTCGAAAATTTTTGGGGAAGAGTAGGATGTTGGACTTTGTGGTTTTATCCCTTCGCGAGATCAGCCGCAATTCTAGAAAAGTGTTGGTTGAAGAGATTTGCAACTTTTTTCGGAGTACTTGCTTCTCTTTCGTTATCCTTTAAAACAACATTCTCTACAAGGTATCGAGATGATGTGGTTATATTTTTTACAATATCCCAGATTGCTTTAGTTTTGTTACTAGCGTTCAAAGTATGCTGATTATTTTTCGTTATTCTTGCCTGAACTATTACTCTCCTTAAAATTCTTTTGTATTCTCGGAAGTAGACATGGAAATCGGGTAATACGTTATGTTTAAAAATAAAGTAAAGGATACGTTTGTTTTTACACGATGTTCTAATTCCTTGTGTGGTCCAAGTATTACTTTTCCGTGAAATGTTTAATTTTCTCTTTTTAAGAGGAAAACATGCGTTAAAGTAAAATGAAAACATTGAGAAAAATAAATTATATTTTTTATTTGTGTCAACCACATTATAAACTGCGTGTCATGATTCCTTCAGCAAGTAGTCCGTAAATAATTTTATGTTAACTTTAGTGAATTCTTTGCAGATGTGTGTATTATTTATTGTCAGTATTCATGTTATTAGTAAATGTAAGATTTTGTGCATCGTTGTCACTGTATCCTACGTTATGCGTTATTATTTTATTTCTAGTAATGGTTTTGTTGATTATAATTTGATCTAATGCTTTTTGTGATTTAAATGTATTCCGTGTAGGTACATTCACTGTAATATCTAAATTAAAAGAATGAAGTATTTTTGGAAAATGCTCTTTTTCGTGGGATTCGCTGAGAATATCAATATTGAAATCTCCACGTACAATAATGGAATTTAAAGAGAGATTACTAATTTTGTTCAGAGCGATCTCCAGATTTTCTAGGAAATTGAAATAATCTAAAGCACGCTTTGTTGGAGCCCTGTAAATGCAAAGTACGATAATTTTGAGCGTTGTGACGACTGTTACTTCAAAAACTTTTTCAACTGCATATAAATTGAATTCTCACAAGAATGTAGAATCAATACAATTTCTTATGTAAATCCTCAACCTCCGTAGGCAGGGTCCTTATTTGATTTCCTCGCTCTACAATAAGATCTTGCAAGGTAAAAAGTAGGAATTTGGAGTGTTTTTATATCATTATGAGACAACTAGTGTTTCGTTAAGGAAAAAACATCTATTTGACTCAGATCACACTGTAATGCTACCTCGAAAAATTCAATTTTATTTGAAAGAGATTGCACGTTATGATGCATTATTCCAATCTTTTGCATGTACCTAAACGGATGTTTCTTTGCTGCCTCTGACTGTAGTTGCTATTTATTTATCTCATT
Organism: Teleogryllus occipitalis; assembly: GCA_011170035.1. Lineage (NCBI taxonomy): Eukaryota > Metazoa > Arthropoda > Insecta > Orthoptera > Gryllidae > Teleogryllus > Teleogryllus occipitalis. The sequence goes on from BLKR01002549.1 coordinate 179,891, forward strand.
TTTACCTCGAGTGCGTGGTCGAAGGAAGTATCGGGTCGCATATAAGCAAACTGCACGTGTATTCGACACCGGCCTTCCCTGATTGGCTAGTGGGCGCGGAGCACGAAACCGCGCGAAATTCGTATGTTCTCTTTCTACGAAAGTGTTGAAGGTTCATTTTAAGCATAGTTTTATCATCTTGGAAACTGCACACATACTTTTTATTTTATTATTATTATTTATACATATGTTTTATTCCGTTTTCGTTATCATGTTCTGTTATTCAGTTTTAGTTAATTTTATTCCTATTAATACATATATAATTGTTCATTGACACATAGGTGAATCAAGGGTTTTATTCTTTTCATGTCCCAGTATTTATAAAGGGCCATTAAAAAATGGTTAGTTTTAGAGGAAGGAAAATGTGGCAAAAACAAAGGAGGCTGAAGGAAACAAAGTTTTCAGTATTATTTCCAATTTTGAGCTCAATTAAAATAAAATTAACTTAAATTGCACATTGAAAATTCTATTCAAATATCTACTGAACTTTACATTTTGTATATATTTTTATATTTTATGGTATATTGTAATCTTATTGAAGGTAATTTGATTTATTTCATGAGAGTAAATAGGTTGTAATATCAAGGGTTTTCAAATTTTTTAATCATGTTTTCCAAGAACCCACTTTTAAAATTTTTCGATAGCATCTAAATGAATTTGAGCACATTTATTGAGGATACTTTTTTATAATGGTTTTAGTGCCTGAAATCTTTAAAATCTTCACATATACATAAAAATGAAACTATAAATGATTGATCATGTATTTAATACTATTGAAATTAATGAATTACATTACCTTGTGAACACTAGCATAAACAAACCAAAAAAACAGCAAAAAAGAGCGATAATGTAAATTTGATTTAGAAATTGCACAATTTTTTAAAATATTGCGTTGGTTATTTATGTATATTATTGCATCTTGGAGAAGAATTGCTTCAAATGATTCCCAAAGAAGTTTCTCGAAAACTTAAAAGTTCAAAGAAATTTGAGTTTGTGCATTTTCAGAAAAGCTTAAACATTAAAAAAAAAAAAAAAAAAAAAACGGCTCCTAATTTGTCAACGGAAATTTGCATTTAGGAACAGGTTTTGCTCATCTATAATATTATTTTAGTCACATTTCAGTTCTATCATAAGGGACCCAAAAATTGAAAACAATGATCAAAATCAACGGGTGTTTTTAATAAATAGCAATGTGAAGAGATTGGGACAAAACCGATAAGATAACTCAATCGAAAACAATAAGGTAACTACCTACTAGTACAATAAAGTCTGTGCCGTTCTGCAGCACTACTAGTTTCAACATTTGACAGCACTCATGGACCACGTCCGTTACCTTGCTTTTGCAAATGTACAGTTAATCATATTTTTTCATAACACTTTTGAAATGATTTTGTTTCAAAGTCTCCTGTACTGTAGGAATATCAAATTTTATGTAATGCCATTCATCTGTTAATGTTTGTAAATAACGGCTGTATGCGGGGTGATTGTGTATATGTACATTAATCTCTTTTTACTCAAAAATATTTTTTCTACATTTCGGACACAATACCTCAAGTAATTTTACTCTTAAAATTTTAAATGGCCATTGATAAGGAAATAACGTATTTTCAAAGATCTTTCATTGTTTGTGTACTTTTCCTAGAGGTAATACTGGCCAAAACATTAAGAAAATTTATATTACACAATGCAATTAAAATCATTAATTATGCATTCTATCGTTAAAGCTGCATCAGATTAAGCGAAGTTTATAAGAAAGGAAAAAAAATTCCATCCAGTTTCTTCAGAAACATGTACCGAAATATTTAAATTGAGCTCGTAAGTAACGAGCATAATACACGTGCTACAGCTCGTACGGCATCTCGGCCATGACAGGATAACAATGGCCAGCAACTCGTTTGATGTAATATGGCAAATCCCACAACTCATCTCTACAATGCCACACCGAAATCCTTGATTAAGTCGTAGGGCATCGCACAGACGTGTACGTATTTTCTTGGTAAGTTCATACATTATACGCTATAAGTTTCGTAAAGCTTCTGATTACAATACGAGATCGGAAAATAGCCAAACGAGGCCGTTAGGCCGAGTTTGGTAACCAATTAAGTATTGTAATTAGATGTTACGGCATGAATATCGTGCGTTTTATCCACTTGGAAAAAAATTGTTAGATTTAATGAGAAATTTAGTTCTACGCCTTCAATTAGTATTCACATATTTTTCTCCCATAAGTGGCGACACTGTTCTCAACAAGGAGAACAATTGAAACACACTTGGAGTATACTTTTAGAGATGAGTGAATATAGTTCTGATTTGGAAATAGAAATAGCAAATGCTGTTTTAGAAACACTATTACCCAATAAATCAAGAAAGAAATATGAGCGTTAGTATTTAATTTTTTAAGATTGGTGTGGCAAAAAACCTCATTCCATATCGGGAAAAAAATTGATTGCTTACTTTTCTGGCAAGTCAGAGAAGGAGAAACCAAGTAGTCTTTGGTCCCACTACTCTATGTGAAAGAGTACACTATGACTTAATGACATTAATATCAAATGTCAACATAAGCTTCCGCGGCTGGAGTTTGTCTTGTTGGCTGTTCGGGTGACGCAGCGACGTTGGCTGAGAGGTCGACTCGACGTTTCGCCTGTCATGTCGCAGACTTCCTCAGGACAGTGACACCGCGGTGCTGCGCGACCGATATTATACATCGGACAGGCAGGAAAACATTGATATCAGTACGTTAACTCATTTATAAGCGTTTTTAAAGGGGAAACTTGTAGGATACAAGACAAAGTCCAAAATATTTTCAAAACAAGAGTGGCAAAGTACGTCAGTACTTTACCGCCATAGTGTGGTAATGAAGTACTTTACTACACTATGGCGGTAAAGTACTTCATTATGAAACTGATTATAATGACATAATGTTTTACTTTAGCTAACCAAAGTGGATAAAATAAACTTTTAATTGTTGATCTCGGCTGCAATTCTATTTTTACATAATGTAATAATGTTACAGGGTTATCGTACACTTCGGCGTTTTACTGACTTGAAATAGCTGGTGCTGTTCGTGTGCTAGTAGACATTGCAAATCAGTACGCAGCATCATATTCTTTCGGACGGAAAGCAGGCAAGTGGCGTAGAAAAATACTTTTTGGATGTGCCTATTACCAATGTGTATACGGTAAACAAACTACATCACATGAAATGGGATGAAAAGCAGAATTTTACAAAAAGAATCAGTTATGAACTTGTAGATCACAGGAAAGGGGTTGCAGGGTAAATGGAAGTTTCCATTCCATCTTTTCCCGAAACAACAATCGTGTTTGCCGGGGTTGCAGCAGCAGAAAAACAGCGAGAAAAACTTTTTATTCTGCGAAACTTATTCCGGTGAGCCAGCAATGCATCCTGGAGAATGCTTCCAAGAATTTCATACAATAAAGTAATTCCAGAAAAAATATTAAATTGTAAATTATTACAATTATTATAATGTGTAAGCTGTATCTTTAAGGGATACCTTACGAGCTGTAGGAGCTCACAGTGCTAAGAAAAATCTGACCCCAGAGAGCATTCATGCATGCCATGTCACAGACATATGTGCAACCGAGTGTAAAGGGTTAAAGTAGCATGTTTGTTTGATCGACCACGGTGAAGAACCCCCAAAAAGTATATTAAATGAAAGCAAAATCTATGTTATTCAAGATAAGAAAAAATAATTGGCTATTACCCACCTAATTTGTGAGTAAAAGAAGTTTGAACTAGTACTGGCTCTTATGAAAAAACTTTCGCTGGTATAGTTTTTTAATTATAGAAATTATACGGTGAAAGTACTCTTTTCTTTTATTCAATACGTAGTAATTTTTTGGGGAATCAGATGGAATTAAATGTAACATACCTCATCGGGAATTTTGGGGAGTAATTGATAAAAAAAACTGCTGCGAAATTCACCGCAACCGGAAGTACTGAATCTCCGCCTAGGAGTTACGCTGCACAAATCATGCTATTGTCACCACTGTTTCTCTGGGGTTACGAGATAAAACCACTCTAACTTAAACTTTTCTACCACACACAACCACAAACTATTTGATGATAATTCACTTTCAATCTAAACAATGTGAAATAATATTCAACGTAGAAAGTAAAGACGTCGAAGTCAACCTAACCCATATTAGATATTGACAAATCAAGAAAATGAAAAATCATGCGAGACTAAATTTATTAGTAAACATTCTATCTCTAGAGCTTAACGATTTACACATAATTATTTAAATGCTCTGTTCACTTTTCCAAGCAGCTATTGTTAATCTTTTTTTAAAGAGCTAATTTTGTACAACAAACTTCGAGACAAAAATTTATATCTTGAATTTTGTAGTTTTGAAATTTATTTTTTGCAATTTTCGAAAAACCAAGCGACGCTCGAAAATGGGACTAACTTATTTTTACCGTTCCTATACATAAGAGGAGAAAATAACAAAAATAATGTGACAGCAGTTTTTGAGAAATAAAAATGCGTAAACTTCAAGAGCAAATTACGCCGAAACCAGGTTACCAGGGCCCGGCAAAAAGTTTATTTTGTTTGCTATTACACTATCAAAAACAACTGCACCTGAAAAGAGACAATATGTACATCAATGGTTTCTTTAAATACACAGGAACACTAAAAAAACAGTTTCGATTTGGACTGAAAATGCAAATGTCTTACTCCGCAATTTATAATAATTGATTTATTCTCATTTTCAGTGCATTACTGCGCTTATAACCGAGCTATCACATGACAAGGAAGAAATAACCTTCAGTATTTACGTGTACAGTTTCAGAACAGCCATTTTTTGCTGTTCCAGGACACCATTTTTCACACAATCCACAGCACCATTTCTACAGTTGCAGGCTACAAATTCACTATTATATTTCTTGGATAAAGTTACTCCAGAATTACCTTGACTTACACGTCCAGTTAGTTTCCTTTGTGCGGCATCTTCTCGTCAGAATACGATCTTATGAGCATGAGACACTTCCTGATGTGGTCAATAATATGGCGGTGGCACTTGCAACTCGCCTTATGGTCGCTCTACCGCGTGAGTCCGCTTGTGATATGTCAAACCGCTTGCATTTCTAAAGTCCTTTCCACAAATGCCACAGATATACGGCCGTTCTCCCGTGTGCGTGCGTTTGTGATCGGCGAGGGTGCTGGACCTGGCGAATGCAAAACCGCACACGTCGCAAGGATACGGACGTTCTCCCGTGTGCGTGCGTTTGTGGCGGGAGAGGTGGTGTGGGAGGACAAAAGCGTTACCGCACACATCGCAGCGGTAAGGCCGCTCGCCGGAGTGGGCACGCATGTGAGTAGTGAGGTCCTTGTTCTGAATGAAGGTTTTTCCACACAAGTCACAGCGATACGGTCGCTCTCCCGTGTGTGTGCGCCTGTGATAGGTAAGGTCTTGTTTCTCCATGAATGTCTTCCCACAAAAGTCGCAGATATAAGGCCGCTCTCCCGTGTGCATTCGCTTATGTCGGGAGAGGTTTTGTATTGTAATGAAAGAGTTACCGCACACGTCACAGCGATACGGTCGCTCTCCTGTGTGCGTGCGATTGTGAATGATGAGATGACTGAGGCAAGTGAAGGTAGCTCCGCATACTTCGCAGCTGAACTGCCGCTCTCTGGAGTGCGTGAGGCTGTGACTGGCGAGGCCGTTGGCGCTCAGGTCTTGCTCTTCGCTCTGACCCTCGTGCAGCTGCAAGATCGACTGAGGCAGTAGCGTCGTGCTCTCCTGCGCTCCAGGACCCCACAGACGTACTCCACTCCGCTGCGGCGTTGTCAGGTCATCCACCGGTGGGAGAGCGTCGGCCCCTGAACAGATAAGTAATGTCTCTTAGCAACACAGATTTTTTGGGCCCCTCAGCGGCCCAGAAGTTCGGCAGACCCTTTGAGGCAACCTTTTCTCAATAACAGTAACGAGAGACTGTAGGTTTTAGAATATTTGAGGAATTACTCAACCGTATGTGCATCTAAACATTTGATCGTTTGCCAGAAGTGGTTGATGGATTCAGCGGTGGACTATTTATGATCATATTTATATAATTAGTTCAGTGGCGAGGAAAGACATTTTGCATAGTCATTGCAAGATGTGTCTAATGTTCGTGCTTAAATTTCTGGAGTGGGGGATTCGAAATATATTTCTGTGCTTTTCAATCACTCAAACGCACATTTTTATGGTATTATTTCTCCATATTCTTTTCAATAAACCTTGACACACCTATCTTGGAAACTTGCATTGAAACTGAAATACGTAGAATTCTTTGTTCGTTGTTTTTGTAACGCGATCGTAAGATGGAGTCTTACGTTTTTAGGGAGCCTCAATAATTCAATAGATTTCAATCAATATAACACAAAATATTCCGACTTTTCGTGAGCTTTAACGGTTTTTTAATGACACGTAAATTACATAACCCAGCAAGAACCTCTTTTGTTAGCGTTGACATTCTATTTTCAAGGAGCTTTGACACTACCATAGAGCTACTCGTAAACATAATAGACATTGTAAAGTGTCTGGTGCCCAGGGCGAGCCTCAGATACTAGGCGGGTCGCAGATGGCGGATAGTTAATGTCTATAGATGCACAGACTAGAAATAATAAAGGAAATCTGGAGTCCTCTCGGAGGGCAGAAGACAGTATGGGAGCGCGATCGGTGGAGAGATCCCATTCTTTAATAGCCAAGGAAACTACCTAGCACTACGGCGTGTAAGCAGCGCCATTGGATAAGTGCTGTCCCCGCTGCCTGGCAAGTACAGATTAGACCAAAGGTTAAGGGAAGGATGATTGATTGTTAGTGATTCCGGGCGCGTAAACTACTAGGCTCATTACTCCCGTAAGTGTAGTCCTTGCTTTTTGCTCGGGATGTGGCGGTGGTCTTCCTCGCTGGATGGCGAGATCCAGCGCTGACCTACCATCGGCTAGCGCGGTTTTCCCCAACCAGATATCTACCAGCGTGGCACCGCCTCACTTGGGAAAACTCTAAGCCCCCGACCAGTCTCCCGACATGTGTGATCGTGTGTTTAAGGGGAGGATAGGATAGGGAAGAGGTAGGAAAGATCGCCCGCTGTCCGTGGCGTGTTTGTTAAGATACTGCGCCGGCGTTCACCTGGTGTTGATCGGACAAATCACGGACAACTACCGATCAGAGCACCCGGTCACTAGATTCTCCTCCATACAGCGACTGAATTCGTCCTAGCTGACAAGCTAGTGTCGAAAATCCTGCTACTGTCGGAACTCGAACCTAGCACCTCCCCTCAGAGGGACTGCAGTGACATCAGTTGATGCTCTGAGCCATCTCTCCTGGCCTAAGGGAAGGAAAAACCTGCCAGAACACCGTGGGTAGAGAGCTTTTGAAGTTGTAGCGAAGCCAATCTCTCTAGGGGAGTAACCCCACACAAATCCTGGTACCCCTGGGTTGGTCATAGGGCTAACTACCCACACCACCACTGTTCAGAAACCCTAAAATAATAGCCAGCTTCATAAAGTAAGACAATCTTGTAATCGGAAAAAGGAATTTGATTTATATTTTGGTAAATGGAATGTATTATCTTTGAAAAGGACTGAACCCCTAACTAATCTTTTGGAAGCCTTAAAGAAATGTAGGGTGGATATATTAGCAGTGCAAGATGTGATGGAAGGAAGGAATAAAAGAATTTGAAGTGTATTATAACAATTGTATTGCAAGTGGAAATGGTGAAGGAGTGGGATTTGCTGTCAAGAACTACGAGGAGCTTTATGTATTTTAAATCATATAATTCAAGAATATGTGCGCTACGAAGTAGAGGATAATTCTTTTATAACTTGTGTATTAACGTACATGTTTCAACGGGTGGCAAAGATAACATAGAGTTCGTTTTATGATAAATTGGATAGAAGATATAAGGCAACTACTAATTTTGATGTCAAGATAATATTAAGGGTTTTCAATGTCCAAATTGGGAAGGATATATCTCATGCGTCGTATTTATGACAACATAGTCTTCATGAGAATGACGATAGAAAGAGCGGACAAAGGAAACAGCAAACATACTCGCTGTATGAGAGAAAACTCTTACGAAGAATATTTGGCCTAATCAAAGAAAATGAAATCTAGAGAAGTCGAAATACGCAGAATTGGAAGAACATTTTAAAGCACCGAAAATAGTTCCATGTATTAAGGAGAAAATACTGGAATGAAGGATCACCTAATTCGAATGAAGAGAGAGCCTTTAGAAAGGCAGATGTAAGGAGCATGGCCGAGAGGAGAGGGAGGCATAGATTAAGATAGAATGAGGTGGAGGAAGATTTGAGAAACCTAGGTGTTAAAAGACGGAGAAGAAAAGCAGAAGACAGTAAGATAGAAGAATTGGGCTGTTGTAATAAAGAAATCCAAGGAAAAACTATGAATGTCGCAGAGCTGAAAGAAGAATAGTGTGCCTGGTGAACATATTTTTTTACCCAACTTCTGTTGTTAAATTCAATCACCTAACGCAGGGTCCTACTGCACGGTCAAAAGCTTTTCTTCCAATTTACGTGAATTAAATTGTTTTTGAGCCGAAGTATGGTATATTTAATATTCCCCAAAATGTATAACTAATGGACAATATTAACACACAAACTCTGTAAAAGCGCACACTCGAACCACCGAACCCTTTCACCCCCAAAGCAACTTCATACTGTGGGGAGGTCTAATGGCTTGTTTTGATAAGCATGGCTGGAAAACGCCGAATCCAGCGATGAGTTGGCGTTCTAACAGCTAGTGATGCGACATCGACAACAAAACATCGACCAAAAACCATCGATGTTTTAAAGCTGATTTAGTAATCTCAAATATTCAATTCAACAAAATTTAATTTGACAGTGACCAAGTACATTAATTTATAATTAAAATTTAACTCAAAATAAAGTTATAAAACTCCTCTTCATGTAAAAAATACGATGAAAGACGAATGAAGTACAAGATCATCAGGGCGATGGATAGTGTGCTACATGAAAGGAGTACGAAGTCAAGTTATTATTCCATATTTTTAACTTTTACCAAATTGTGTATATGAAAATTTTTCATCCATAAATAATACATAAAAAATGTAAAAACATCCAGCACGAAACAATCGATGCTCAAAAAACATTGGATTCAATATATCGATGTTTTTATAGAAATATCCATGTTTTCAAATCATCGACATCGATGGTGCATCCCTACTAAAGGGCCCTCCACAATAGCCCGGGAACGGGAACGGGAACGCGAAGGGAAGGACGGGAACGGGAACGCGAGGTACATGCGCTTCACAATTAACGTCAACGGGAAGACGAACAGCGCTATAAACTTGCTGCGGCAAAAAAAAGAACTTCAAGAAACAGTTGCCAAAACCAAAGAACGTCTATAGCTACGCTACTCTGCTCACTCTTTGATTTGCCATTAGCTTGTGTTCGCCTGTATTGTGTTGGTCCTGGTTTTGGTTGCGTGCTGCCCGTTCCGTTTGTTTCTGTTTTCGTGGTGTTTTCCCATATTATTTTTCATTCCTTTTCATTCTTTCGCCTTTCCCTCGTTTTTCTCGCCTATTTATCACATCTTTTTTCCGTTTATTTTCATAACCCGAAATTCTTTTTCATTCCTCTGCTGTGTGTTCTCTCTGTTTTCCACTTTTTTTTTATTCATTATTGTTAATTTTGTATTCACTTTTTGTTTTCTGTAGTACAGTTTCTATTTTCTTTTGTGTTTTGTTATTGTTATTTCATTTGTTATATTCTTTGTTATTCCTTATACTTTTATCTTGTTTTTGTTTTATTATCATAGTTTATATCCCGTTATCCTTTTTATTTATCTATTTATTAACCATGACCATGGAAACTGAATTCGAAAGCTGTTTGATACAACTTGTGGCAGACAACCTTTGTATTGTCGACAAAAGAGACCCCAAACACAAAGACAAGGTTAGGTTAGGTTAGGTTAGGTCAGCTGGAAAGCTTCGCCGCCATTTGCTGCACTGTCATTGGTCGAGAGGCTTCGCGTTCCCGGGCTGAGATAAATGTTGACCATCCTTCCCGTTCCCGTTCCCGTCAAGCTTCGCGTTCCCGTCGTGTTGTGTAGGCCTGCCTGAGATGTCCATGTCTTAACTTTCTTTACGTTCCCGTTCGCGTTCGCGTTCCCGTTCCCGGGCTATTGTGAAGCGGCCTTA